>ML829404.1:79260-92157 GCA_009831015.1 Picea engelmannii | reverse complement strand
ATATAATGGGAGCCTATGAGCTGAACAACTCGTTTAAAAAATGCGTCCTCTAGCATACATTATTTAAGTCTGTGATTAAACTGAAAGATGATGCTTTCCCTTTAACTGATATTGTTGTCTTTGGTGAAGAAGGAATTGTTTAATGCGTGTCGTTCGGCTTAAAATTTTTAAAACTGTGTTTCAATCTTTGAGTAATGCATTCCTCTCAGCATATGGTTATTTAATCGATATTTTGATTAATGTATGCAACATGCACATACTATGTGCCCCTTTGAAATCGGATTATGCAGTTCTTGCTAGTTATTATTGTTTACTTAATTTTTTGAAAGGTTTGATTAAGGAAAGATTTCGATTATCCAACTAATGATGGGACCCCTTTCGTTGCGAGGGTACCCATCAGGAACTCTTTGGTCCACTCCACCCCTTCGGTCTTGTGGATGGTTCCCAACAATGTCGCGAATGGAAGAGCAACTACAGTTCCCAGAGTTACAAGTTAAGTAAGATTCGTAATTTAGATCTGCAATAAATTTCATTTCCTGAATCGTTCTGGTAATATCTTTCTGTTAAATGAAAATACTATTACTAATTATAATTTTTATGTTTTCTTGCAGGAATTGCTTCATTCAAAGTTCTCTGGATTCAGGTTCTAAATATCATGCTTAAGAATGTACTCTAGGGTTCTAAGGAAATGATACGATCCTGTTTCAGAATGCTATCATTGTGGGCGAATTTGTTCAGGCTCATATAGATGGTTGATTCTTTAACTCTGTAATTATTAAAGAACGAACAAGACGGGAAAAAAAACCCTTTTGTAATATTTTGTTGCTTCATAGTTATGAATCGTATTATTGCAGAGTTTAGTTACTTTTCTAGCTTACTGGACCGATTATGTATTTTAATTTAAAGAGTCCTTGATCTCAAGTTATTGTATACCAATGGAAGATACTGTTGAGTGGAATAACTGGACTGTACAATTCTATACAGTTAGAATAGTTATAATAATGTAATAATGAAAGGTTTTTTCTCCATTCCTCATGTATCCAAGCATTGATAACCTTTCTGTATAAGTAGTTCCAACATGTTCCCCACTCATGGAGTCATGGTCAACTGATTTCAACCTGGCGGTTCCATTTTTCCATCAACAATAAATATAAAAATGTTTGTTTCTTACAAGTGTCATAGTCAAAAAGTTGGTTGGGTCAAATCAGATATTTTCGCAACAGTCATAATCATAATTTACAATTAATTAAATTCGAAATTCGGAATTTCCCTAAATGGCAATAATTTTCCAATTTCGAATTTACCAAAAACAGAAATAAATTTCTAAGTAATTTCAGACTTAAAAATAATTTATTTTTGGGGATGTTACACCTTTTTAGTTTCTAGGTTCCAAATATTATAACCTTCCAGACCATATTTATACCCAATAAAGATACACTTTTCATCCTTTTTATTTGGCTTACTCATGTTTTCCTTTGGAACGTGAACATAGGCATCACATCCAAATACCCTGAGATGTGTCAGAGAGGGTTTATCACTATTCCACATCTCATGTGGAGAATTTTTATCCAATGCTTATGAGGGTGATCGATATACCAGGTAACATGTAGCACCCACTACCTCCACCCAAAATTCATGTCCTAACTCGACACCACTGAGCATGCACCTTGATTTTTCCATCAACGTCATGTTCATCCTTTCTACAACTCCATTCTAATAAGGTGTATATGGATTAGTCTTCTACCTTTATGTACCATACTTCTTATAGAATTCTTCGAAAAAAATTTCATAAAATCTCCACCATTATCCATCCCCAACACCTTAATTCTTTTCTCTTTCTTATTCTCTACAAGAGCCTTAAACTCTTTGAATTTATCAAAGACTTCATATTTCTTCCTGAGGAAGTAAATCCATGTATTCCTTGATAATTCATCTATAAATGATACATATTACATATATTTTCCCAGTGATGGAACTGACACAAGTTCAAACACATCACTATGCACGAAATGTAAAATTCCCTCTGCCCTCGTTGCACCAAAGGGGAATATTACCCAAATCTACTTCCCATATATGTAATGTTCACAGAAATCAAAATCCAGAGAGAAGTTATAAATACCTTCAACCATACTATAAGACACCCAACCCCCTAAGTACCTTTTTAAGGGATGGGGCATTAAATTTTCTCTTTTCCTCCACTACCTCAAACTTCTTTTAAAATGACACCGTCATCTTATGATCGCCGAGAGATTTCAAAAACTTTAAATTTGTCCAAAAATGAGTTCTGGATTGAAAGTTATGTGCCTTTGAAGTTTTGGGTCTTTCAATGGCCAAAGGCTCCCGTACTACCACGTGGCTCCACGTCATCGTACCCATCTCATGTGTCACTATCGTGTCCTATCGTCTCCTTCACACATGACGTGGCCATTGAATATACATCTGAGTGGTTCCCGTCAACGTGGTTAAGCCACGACTTTCTGCATGGTAAATCCAGCAAATGACGGATGGTGGAGATCTACCATGATTGAGATTTATGGCCCACATCTCATTGCTTCCCCCCCACATGTTTGAGGGAACGACACTTGTCCTTGACACATGGTCTGATAGAATGGAGGATAACCTCCACCATGTTTTCGATGCGCTCGACACCTAGGCCTCCATTTACATCGTGGACCTGTCATCTGGTATGACACGTGGCACCTACTTCTCCGATGAAACTCTGCCCAAAAGTGCCAAATATTGATAGCATGTGGCATACTCCAACATATTACATGTGGACCTTCTGCATGGGATGACATGGTATACACATCATCACTGGATGCCTGTATAGGCCACTCAAGTGCCGAGTCTTTTCCACTCTCCATCGGTTTGGTGACATCATCTCGGGATATTGGGATCTTGGGACATCGACCACCAGGTGATCAACCCTTCTATGTTTTACATAGCTCCAAAATTCTCAATCCAATATGAGTTGGCACCTAGAACATGAAGCCTGATCCGATACTATCGCATGTCTTAAACGTGGCACGACATGTGGCCACCATCACCTCGTGACATGTGGCACTCATTTTCCCCCAGGAGCTATGACTGGAAATGTTAAAACCACCCGACATGTGGTGCAACCCACACTTGACATGGGGACCCCCACATGGAATTGACATGGTGTACATGTCATCACCGAGCGCAAAGTGTTACATGTCAAAATTGCTCAGTTGGATAAGTGTCGCATATCCCTCTCAATCGTCGTAAGTGTTGCACCTTCCTTACAACTTTCGCAAGTGTCACAAGTTGGTCACAAGTGTCGCAAATGATGCTCAGACATACTGCCATGTTGACGACACTAAGAAGACACTTATAACATCTCATATGCTTGATTTGAAGGAGGAGAACTGGTTTACTGAAGTCAAATAACTCTTGACACCTGAAAAGAGCCCTGAAACAAAGGTTTTGAGGAGGAGCGCTCCCCTACTTCAGCCCTAGAAGCGCTGGCGCTCCCCTACAAGGCTTCAGGGAGCGTTATAACACACCCCAGCCCCCTTTGAAGGAGCGTTGCTCATCTTGAAGGCGTTGGCGCTCCCCTAAAGATTACCAGGGAGCGCTACAGTGCTCTGATGCCCCTTCTAAGGGAGAGCTGCCTAATCTGAGGCAGTAGTTGGCCCGTTGAGGAGAATAAGGGGAGGATATTTCAAGATTAGGAGGCAGTTGTGCTCGAATTCTTGGTTTCATCAAGAGATCCCTGATCTAAGGAGAAGGTTCCCAACTTGTTCTAAAGATAACTCAAGAGTTTAAGCTCCTCTTAACCTATATAAACAGGCTCTATGATGGTGGAAAGGGGGGAAGAATTGAAGTTATGAAACTTATGATCTTGGAGGAAACTTACAGCCAGCCAAAGGAGAGTGATCAGTGAAGCTATTGTTATCCAGGTTGTGGAGCTTTCAGGCAAGGGTTAGACGAAGAGGACTTAATGAAGCTGTCGCATTCGCATCTACGATTGTAAGTACTGCTGTCATTATTCTCATCAATATGACACGCTTGGCCTGTTTCTTTCTAGTTTGTGTCTGATGTCACATGAACTTATCATTCATTGATAGATCTGTTTTCAAGCTAATATCAATAGAGTAGGAAGCGGTCGTATCTTGTTTTGTCCACAGAACTCAACGAGGAGCAAAAGGATTGGAGCGCAACTCGGAGCGTGCAGGGACAAACGTCGATAAAAGGTACTTCTGTCATCATTCCTTCTCATGTGTTAGTTTAGATAGATTTGAAAGGAAGTCAGTGTCCATGTTAATCATTTTCTATCTAGAGTTAGGGTCAAGCTCTTAGAGGCGATCTACCTGTCCGCAGGGAGATTTTCGTACAACAGAAACTGGCGACTCCACTAGGGAGATAGCCTCAAATCGAAACTTCTTGTTTGGATTTTTCTCCTCATTGACCTTGTTCTATCCCTTGATCATTTCAGACCTGGTTCACTCCTCTTTTGATTAGTTTCATGAGCTGATTGGCTCCTTACCTCATCACACTCAGCATAATTGTCGAAATTGAATTGCAATTTTTTTTTTTTTTGACATTTCTGGGACTTTTAGACCCTGGCGCCCCTGTCTTAGTGTTAACAGAGCGCCATCACTCCCCCATACCTTTGCACAGAGTGCTATAACACTCCTTGCCTTTGGCAATAGAGCGCCAGCCTCTTTTTGGCCAAAAAACCCCCCAGAATTGCTTTGTCAGGGTTTTGCCTCTGTGTCTCCTCTGCTGAGTGACCTTGTGAGTCAATATTTATTCCCTTTTAGCTTTGACATCTGTCTTTTTGAAGAATAAACATCTCATTAGTTGGATCTTTTAGCCTTCTTCACCATTTTCATTGAGTTTTTCCCTGTTGAGTGAAATTTGAAACTCATGCATTGTTTTTCTCTCCTCATCAGCCGAGTAAAAACCTTAGTGAAGGTCATCAAAGGCCTACAAACCTCTTTATCTTGATTTCAGTCAAGGTCATTGTTCTTCAACTTTTTCTTTTGGGTGTGAAGTTTGTTTTTCTCTTTGATTGTTTCTCTTTCTTTCACTTTTTCATTTTGATTGCTACGAAATGGTGTATTGTTTGTGTCACTTTTGCTTGTGCTAGTTTGGTTTTCATTCATACCAAGAAGATAATTAGCAAGACAAGCATTATGTTGAATTGATCATCATTCATACGCAAACCATTAAAAAAAAAAAAACATCTTTGTGATTGATTGTGCATATTAGAAGGCATTTAAAAGTTTTTGCATTACATCAGGATTTGATTGAGAAAAGAATTGTTTGAGGACATTCCTTAATATGTGCTTGTTAGTGAAAAGAACTTTCTCTCTCCCTTAGATAGATATTCATCGAAAGGAAATGACTGCTTATCATATTTGATGCATTCTTTGGGTCTGAGTCATAATTCCAT
Source organism: Picea engelmannii (assembly GCA_009831015.1). Lineage (NCBI taxonomy): Eukaryota > Viridiplantae > Streptophyta > Pinopsida > Pinales > Pinaceae > Picea > Picea engelmannii. The sequence goes on along the minus strand of ML829404.1, from coordinate 86,735 downwards.
TTGTTTCACTTCCATGCACCCCTTTGCGTAAAGAACAACCATAAAATCAACGCTAATTAAAAGTTATCTAGAACTTTTTCTTTTCTAGGATCCTCCACCAACAGTAGACTAGGCTTAGTACTTTGGATTAGGGCTGTCAGCACAACTCTCCAAAGTTTCCAAAACAAACAGTATCGTCCTAAATTAGGGAGAGTCAAATCTAGTTATCGTATAAGTCTTCCTGGGATCCCCCTCTCACACAGGGGTTACACACGAGGTCGCATTCGGGTGAGCTACGGGGACTAACCCTCCGTGGTTTAACTAATTGTGGTGGTCATATCGTATTATGGGGATCACTTTGAGGTAAATCCACAATTACTGCGTGGAAGCCTTTTAGTTGGTTTCGGGCTTGATACCCTGCCTGTACGTTCGGATCAGACTGTTGACTGTTCCCGCCCAGGGGCTGATTGCGAATTGATAACCTTAGTGGCCATAATATTTAGGGTCTTACACAAGGTGACGGTGATAGGAAGTCTCACTGTACCTGGAGCAGACATTGGTCAAACTCACTCGGGCTCCTTGGAGGGTAAATCCACAATTACTACGTGGAAGCTTGCACCAAGGCGTAAGTCTGTTAAGCAGGTCGCCATTGTAACTGTTACACCCTATCCCCACCCCTTCTAGACTTGATCACGCGACGTTGGATTTCATCACCAACTAGTACAGTCATCAAAAGAAGGTCATGTTTGCTTGGTTGTGATTCTTAGATTTTTTAGCGTGTGTTGTTTCTTTTCATTAGTTGGCTATAGATTTCTTTCGCCGACTCTTTTCCGCCAATATCAACCCTCCACGCCATTCGCAGAGGCTACAGGGACTTCCTCCAGAGAATATGGAAGGAAACACCCCTCTACCCCCTCATTCTACGGAGCAATCTCCTCAACAGAGCGAGGTTCATAATACTACAACTTCCCAGGAAGAAGTTCCCATTCCTTTGGACAATTTTCGAATTGTCTCAGAATCTCCGAAAGCTTATCGCATTCCGGAGGGGTACGAACGACAGATCCTCCACCTAAATTCCGTTGGAGAATTTGTTGTTATCAATCCTTCTGACATTCCGACCGAGTCTTCTCAAAACCCTTTATCCAGTGACCCTTTTTGGACTACGGACGTTGTTTAGAGCCCACCACGCTTGGTGCGAGATCTTTATGGGATAGGAGAAGGTGTCGACACATCTTTTTCCTATACTGTACCCCCAAATCACTTCACCGATACTACCACTTTTACAGCCACACCAACCGTTGGTCCGAACATACCGTCTGTTGGCCCAAGGCCTACAATTCCCCTCCAGACAGCCCATTCGACAATGGCCCCGCACATTCCGACTATCCCTGCCGGTAATGCGGTAGTTAATCAAGCCTCGATTGTCACACCTGTAACACCAAGACCTACACTCCCTTTTGGATTTAGGGCACTGAACGCTTCCGCTACCACCACTTCCCAAACCACTACGCAAATTTTACCGAGAAGTTCCATACCTATCCAACAACCCGGAGGGACTGGCCTTGGTGGTTCTAACCCGATCGGCAACACTGGTCAGTCATTGGCATCTAGCTTTCAGATCCTGGGAACTCTACCTCGAACTGGGGGGCATCCTCCCTTCGGAGGACAAATTCCATTCGGAGGGAACCTTAATGTTGGGGGGCATCCTCCCACCGGAGGACAAATTCCATTCAGGGGGCACCCTCATGCTGGGGGGCAGCCTCAATCCGGAGTACACCGTCAACCACAAGGACAAAATGTGTCCGCCGCACCCAATCCGTGGAGCATCCCTTTTCAAGGAAATCTGCAGGCCTCCATGGGACAAAATGTTCAGACTCCGCAACAACCCCCTTATGGAGAAATGCCAAACCCACCCTATAATCCACAAAACCCATCTGGTTACCCTCCGCTCACAAACACTTCTCAAAACATCTCAAATCCTATGTACCTTGGTCAAAACCAACCTCATATGAGAGGGCCCACGAGTTATAATTATCCACATAACCCAGTATTAGGCCCCACTGGTGTCCCTCTGCCACATCAGCATTACCCACAGGTTACCCAACAACTACCTTTTCTAGCCACCCTAGACCTTCCAGACTTGTCTCGGTTAACGAATGATCCCATTTATCATTCTCCAGTTTGGCTAGCCATTCCAGCTAAACTTCCTTCTGATATCCCAAAATTTGACGGAAAGCCCGGAGAAGACCCAAACAATCACGTGATGACCTTCCATTTATGGTGTTCATCCAACTCCCTCATGGACGATTCGATTCGTTTGCGTCTTTTCCAACGAATGCTCATGGGTTCCGCAGAAAAATGGTATATTGAATTACCACGCGCATCCTTTCACGATTTCAACTCCCTTGCCATGTCCTTCCTCACACATTTCCAACTACCCATTCGATACGAGACGGGTACTGAACTATTAACCTCTCTTCGTTAGACAGCTTCCATACATATCTCCAATCATATCCATGAATGGAGACGACGAAAAAGGCTAATCAAAGTGGTCATCCCTGACCAATTGTTAGCAGAATGGTTCATGAAATCATTATTACCCCACATTGCTCGTGATGTTGCCATGGGTGGCGTAGTCACTGAGGAAGAAGCCATCTCCCGGGCTCAGTACTTAGACTTAGTCTATTCACAATCCAGTACTCTATATGAGTTGATACCGAATGCTACCCGTGCCACTAATGATCCATCCAAACCATCGACTGCTTCGCATGCGGATGGAGTTATTGGCTCCGTCAAAACTCAATCTACTACCCAATCTACTGGAACAATCCAGCGGCCCACTTCCACGGTTGCTCCCAGTCCAACTGCACCCTCTTCTACCCCACCTCAAACTTAGGTCTCTGATGTGAATGTAGTCCAATCAACCCCTTCACAACAACTTGGGGGCAAGAAGAAAGAGAGAAACAAACCAAAGAATAACAACAACAACGAGCAACCCAAGACCTAACCGCAAACCCCTGTTGCTGGAAAACAACCACAACGAAAACCGAAATTCCCATGTCTCATTTGTGGTGACGATCACTACACTCGAGACTGCCCACATCACGATGAAGTGGCCAAACTTTTCAAGGGAAATTCACAACCCATTTTGCTCACTCAGCCTTTTCCGCAGCAACAATCTTTGGTTGCACAAACCCCCACGCCGGGGGGCAGTTCCAACCAACCCCATGATGAGGCCTCAACAAGTGCCCACATTTACATGTTTAACGGAGTTAATCTAACAACCCGCTCTGCGACATATGACACACCAGTTAAACCTGATAAGCCGAAGATCACTAATGGTTCTACATCAGACCCGTTACCATCCTCCGTCAATCCTCCATCTGTCAGCCCTCCACCTGGGCCACTCCAGATTGAGAAACCTTCTTTCGACTCCATCCTACGCCCTCCCAAGAGCACCATCTAGAAATCTACATTCAATCCTAATTCACGGGCTACCCAAAACTACAACATCGTAGAAGATTTGGCTCAAGCCTCGTGTGCCATGTCTACCTTGGAAGTTCTACAACACTGTCCCAGCCACCGTAGAACACTCTTAGCCGCTATTGGCGCTTTCGATCCTGAGTCATCAAACTACATCACGTTTAATCTGGATGATCATCAACCGCGACTCTCCCACCAGCTAGCTTTCCAAATCGATGTGATTGTTCACAATCAACAAATCCACCGAACTATCCTGGATGAGGGAGCCTCCACCTGTGTCATGTCCCTAGCCTGTTGGAAAGGCTTAAAATCACCTGCCCTTAACAAATCAGCTACCATGTTACATGCCTTTGATGGATGAGGTTTTCATCCCCACGGATTATTACAATCCTTAGCCGTTCAGTTGGGCAGAAAAAATGTTACTATTAACGTCGAGGTGGTCGATGCCCCCCTCGATTACAACCTACTACTTGGAAGAAGTTGGTTCTACGCGATGACTGTCGTCGCCTCATCGGTGTTTCAATGTGTACAATTCCCCCATCAGGGAAAAATTGTTACCATCGATCAGCTTAATTTCTGCACACCCGACGCTCGCATCCCTGCTACCAACAACATTCCCTTTCTGGGAGACCACCCAGTTACGTATGAAAGCGTTGGTGTTGGCTTATTGAAAGATTCTAACCTCATGGGTACTTTCCCTACACAACTTCCACCTACTGCACATCATATTGCCGTCGTCAATATGATCTTGACTTTGCCTTATCAATCCTTGGAATCATCTGACCCTTGGATTGTGCCTAGTCCTTTGGAATTCGATGCGCTGAGTGACACCATGTCACTTAGCCCAGCCGAGGCCGCATACGTAGCTATCCAATCTGCCTCTCCCTCTTCGAATACTTCACATTCATTGGCACCCGATACTTATTCGGTGCCCTCTTGGTTAGATTCCATATCATCTGTCGTCGATTACATTTCCCATATTTTTCCTTCGGACGAATCTATCATGGAAATGCTTAGCATTGAAGATCTGCCCTGGGATGACAACCACCATCGATCCTCTTTTCTTCCACCTTTGGAAGAAATCCAAGACATATGATCTGTCTTCCCCCCCAATGTTACCGAAGCTCCACAATCTCCTATCCTCACACAAGATACACTCTCTGAAGGGAACATGGGTAACATCTCTACTACAATCACGATTGACATTTCAATCAAAGAAGGTGTCGTGGAAAACATCAACCTTGGTGCTAATTGCACACCCGATGAAGTGGTCTCTTACACTGCTTTATTCAAGGAATTTCACGATGTCTTCGCATGGAGTTACGAGGAAATGCCAGGGATCGACCCTTCGATCGTCGTACACGAAATCAAAACCTACCCTGACGCGAAACCGGTTCGGCAAAAGCTTCGCCCGGTTCATCCCAAGAAAATCGCAGCTATAAAGCCAGAAGTTGAAAAACTTCTAAAATCTGGCTTTATCTATCCCGTCCCTTTAACCGAATGGGTCTCCAACCTCGTTCCAGTTGCTAAGAAACAAGGGACCATCTGTGTTTGCGTTGACTATAGAGATCTCAACAAAGCTTGTCCTAAGGACAACTACCATACGCCCTTCATCGACCAAATCATCGATAACTGCGTAGGAAGCGTAATCTTTTCTTTCATGGATGGCTTTTCTAGATATAACCAGATTGAAATCTTGCCTACAGATCAACACAAGACATCCTTCATCTGCCCTTGGGGAACTTTCGCCTACCGAAAGCTGCCTTTTGGCCTTAAAAACGTTGGAGCCACTTTCCAGCGAGCCATGTCATACGCATTTCTTGACATCAAACATATCGCATAACCGTATCTCGACGATTTACCTGCACATTCGTTAAATCGATCCGATCACATTGATAATTTACGAGCAATTTTTCTGCGATGTAGGTTCTACCATATTCGTCTGAACCCACACAAATGTATTTTCGCTGTCGAATCCGGTCGACTCCTCGGTTTCATTGTCTCCAAAGATGGGATTAGGGTGGACCCCTTAAAGATCAATGCCATCTTAGCCTTACCTACACCCACAAATTTAACCCAACTCCAAAGTTTGCAAGGCAAAGCAAACTTTCTTCGTCGTTTCATCTGCAATTATGCCGAGATCACTAAAGGATTTATGCAGTTACGGCAAAAGAACGTCCCTTTCATCTGGGATGACGCAGCTCAACAGTCATTCGACGCTCTCAAGCACGCTTTGACCCATGCACCTTTGTTACATCCCCCTGAATATACAAAGAATTATATCCTTTACTTGGCTGCTTCTACTTCCACCATCGCAATGGTGTTAGTCCAAGAAGACTCCAACGACGAAGAACATGTGATTTATTATCTGAGCAAGAGTTTATCTGGACCCAAACTCAGATATTCGCATGTTGAGAAACTGGCTCTGGCAGCCGTCATCGTTGTCCAAAGGTTCCGCCACTACATCTTATTACGCACCACCACGGTAATCGTAGACTCCAACCCCATGTACCACGTCCCGACACGTCAAGTACTTGGGGGAAAATATTCGAAATGGATCGTTATTCTTCAAGAATTCGATCTTGACTTTACAAAGGCTAAAGCCAAAAAATCCCTGGTGTTTGCCGAGCTCATTTGCGCTCTCCCTCGTGCCAATGAAAACATCGAACCTAGAGATTCTCTCCCTAATGAATCTCTCTTCCTCATCAGCACCTCTGATCCTTGGTACGGAGACATTCTCCTCTACCTTCAAACACAATGTTTTCAGCCCAACATCTCTCGTGAAGAGCGTCGACGTATTCGTCATCACTATCGTCGTTATATCATCCTCGACGACACTTTGTATTGCCGCGGTATCGACACCATCCTTCGGCGATGTTTGACTCACAAGGATCCTGAACGCGTTTTGAACAATTTTCACCTTGGCGCCTGTGGCGGTCACCTTTCCGGTATGGCCACAGCCCAAAAAATCCTACGTGCCGGCTACTTTTGGCCCTCGATTTTCAAAGATTGTATCGAGGCTGTCAAGAAATGCCCACCCTGCCAAATCTTCAACAAGAAGGCACGCACCCACCCTATGGCGCTGCACCCTATTATTGCCATCAGCCCCTTCGCCAAATGGGGCATTGATTTCATGCAGTGTAAGCCTACCTCAGCTGGGGGGCATGGTTACATTATCGTCGCCGTCGACTACTTCACCAAATGGGATGAGGCTATGCCTACCTTCCTGAATGATGGCCGTACGACAACTCTATTCCTCTTCAACCACATCATAACTCGTTTTGGTGTACCACGTTCCATTGTCACCGACCATGGTGCACACTTCAAAAACCAGATGATGAGCGAGTTACATGTCAAATTGGGTTTTCGCCATGAAAACTCATCCCCTTACTACCCTCAAGCAAATGGACAAGTTGAGGCTATCAACAAAGTCCTAAAAACCATGATCCAACGCATGGTAGGGGAAAACAAAACATCATGGCATCTACAACTATTCTCCGCTCTCTGGGCCTATCGCACCTCTGTGAAAACCTCAACTGGATTCACTCCTTTCCAGTTGGTCTATGGCATTGAAGCCTTCCTACTGATCGAGTGTGAGATCCCATCACTCAAACTAAAAGTAGAACTCCTACCTCATACTTCCGTAGAAGAAGAACGATTTTTGTATCTATCCAAACTAGATGAAACGCGTCGCGATGTTGCTCTCGCCAATGAGGCACATCAAAAATGAATTAAAAGTCAATATGACAAATCCGTCCACCCTCTAACTTTCGTGGAAGGAGACTTAGTCCTTGTTTACGACCAAGCTCATGATAAATTGGGGACAGGAAAGTTAGAACCCATGTGGCACGGTCCCTACATCGTGAAGCGTGTCCTACATAAAGGTGCCTACGAATTAGTTGATCATGATGGAACCTCCCTGGGAGAGCCCCGAAACGGGCTTTACCTTAAGAAGTACTATGCCTAGATCACCTAGCATTTGTACTTTGTACATTATTGTATTTAGTTTTGGT
>ML829404.1:41059-78819 GCA_009831015.1 Picea engelmannii | reverse complement strand
ACATCAAAAAGTGTGTAGAAGAGCAAAATATTGGGTCTGTTCACCCATACAACATCGCCTGACAAGGCATACAAAAACATGATCACGGGGAGACTCTAATCTCCCCGCACTGCGTTGTGCTGTGAGTAACACACTACTGCACGTACTACGTGCCTCAACAGAGAATTACTATTCTCTGGTACTCCTACAGTGTGTCGCTGCAAATGTAAAGGCACATCCTCCCTCCGCAGAGGAGGGATACCCATCGTAAGGCCTTAGAGGTTCCTCTCAACCTCCCGGAGACCCACCACCGGTACTACTGGGTCTGCTGCGACTGGGGCGCCTTCACGATGCCCTGGTACTGGTATGTCAAATGGGCGCACTGCTCCCTTGTCTGCATGTTGGAAACAAAACATCTGTTAAAACTCTTTTACATACCCCAAAAAAAATACATATACATCAAAAAACTTAAAAACAAAGGAACTAGACAAGGTATGGCTTAGTCTCTTACCTAACTCACCCCAATCTTCCCCCACAGGCAAAATCAAATCCATACTCCCACGGAATTCTACGTCGGCATAAGGGAAGTCCTCTATCCAGAGGTACTGCCGTCTCAGCCAGGCAAAGAAATCGCCAGTAAAGTGGAACTCTGACTCCGAAACTAGTCTTGGAGACAGACTAGTCCACCTCTCCATCCAAGGTTCGTCCACTGGTCATACTGCTAGTGCTATCTGAGGCTGCATCTGAGTGATGCACTCTAGAAAAAACGAGACCAAAAATGAGCCATAGCCGAACTGCTTCTGACCAGTCCTGCACTGTGAGATCTGTTCCTTCACATTCCTAAGGAACGCTGCACTCCAGTTGAACAGTGTTGGCTCCAAACATTGAATACCATAGGCCACCTGTGATCTCGACGCCAGATGAGCACTAGTGCTTCCGGTCACGCTTGTAATAGCAAATAGTATAGACCGGAGAGGCAGATCTCGTATATCCTTGATAGGGATCCTGCCCCCTACCAACCTTGCTCCCAGAACGCAATGGCATGCCAGCTACACGTCCACCTGCTCAGGTAATGCCCTCTGCCCAATAAAAGATATGGGGACCCCTCTTTTTGAGAGGCTGGTCAAAAATTACACATCTTCCAACTCAATGGTTAGGAGTTGTGTGCCGATACGGAATCCCTGTTCCGCAACATCCTAAAAGCCAATCATGTGCTCAAGTAATAACACCTCTCTTCATTTTTTGCAATTTGAACAACTTGAGCAAGCCACAAGCTCGTAAAGCGGCCTGTGTACGAGGACTCCATAGAGCGGCTAAATCATCCATCTTGTGTTCCCTCTCTTTCCATTCAATCATGATTGCCGAAGACACCTACAAAACAAAAAATCAAGAATTTCATTATTCCTCACGTTTTTGTAATTTCGGCGATTTTCAAAAGCATTTTAAAACATGAAATAAAATGCCCATATCATCTAAAAGCAACCACTCACTCTTTTTAACCACCACGCCCTTTAATATTTGTCAAATAATGATAAAAACGTTTTGAAAAATGAAAAACGACTTTGGGGGGTTGCGTGGGCATTTGGGGAGAATTTCTATGGGTTCTTTTATTAAAAATGATCGGTCCAATCAATTGCAAGGGTGTAAACATCCTAACAACCCTTCTCTAACACATTTTTGTAAAAGAATCCCCCTATTTTATTAATTTTTAAAAAGAGGCCGATTTGGTTCAAAGAGGGGCGACCTAGGGCTTTGTGTTTTAAATAAATAATGCCATGAAAATCAATTTGAAACCATGTAATCGAAAGAGAAAAGGATGAACACCTACCTGGTTCGAACGGTGAGCGAAATGATCGATCGTAGCTCCGGCAGCGAGAAAAACAAGATTTGCTTCAAAGTGAGATTCTCCACTACTCCAAAAATCCTTGCAAATGAAATGATAAATGAGTTTTCAAATCAATTGTTATTTATAAAATTTAATTTTCTATAAGGTATGTTCATTTTTGGGTTTCTCTAATGATGTGATGGCTTCACTAAACTCTGGTTTGTAGTTTCTGGCATCGCAGGTTTCCTGGCAGTTCTAATGAATTATTCACCTTGTCGCATTTATGAGCATAGTCTTAGTTCGTTCTCGAGCTCGACAATATGAGAACATAACCGGGTAAACTTTTATCTCTTTTTCGGACCCATATGGATACGAACACACGAAAGAGGAACCCCCCTGGAGTCTCCTTTAAACCCTTTTCAAACTCTCTAAATATGAAAAGATCGTCGAGTGACCTTGCTTCCTTTCACACTCGTTAAAAGGTCAGAAAGGGCGTCTTTCGAGTGATAATTTAACCCTTTTTCGGTCTCGTTGGACTACTGTACGAAAAAGGAACTGAGAGAGTTCTCTTTTAAGTGTTTTTCCAAACTCTATAATCCCGAAAAACCTTCGAGTTTTCTGTCTTTGGACTTGTTAAAGCACACATCGACAGGCCCATATGGGAACGAACCCTTACTTCTTCTGGTTCGTTAAACAAAGGAAGAGGAACTTACCGAAGGTAAGTTATATCGAGCATGTGTTATCCTCCTCGAGCTCATTAAATAATAAAAAGAGGTACTCATCTATCTGGATGGGGGGGAAATTGAAAGGAGCAAGCCAAGCAGTCTCTTGAGAACATCATCCAGCACTTCTTAGAGTCGCCCTTGAACACGGCACTTTGTCATCTGCACATATCATAATCCGTTGAACCTCTGCACTGAGCCAATATTTTGAGTTCCTTTCACTCCTTTGGGTCACTTGACGCAAGTCACAGTATCCATTGCATAGTTTTGGTCCATGTCATGTTTTGTTGTTGTGCCTCAGTATTCAAGGGAAGTATCCACCTCGAGAGTCAGCCATCCCAAATATATTGCCACAAAACCTGTGTCAGTCCATGTCCATTTGATCTACCAATTACATCTCCATGTCCATTTCATGTCGTTGATGAGGGATACATCAAGGCCCTCCCTCGACGAGTCTATTCTTGTCGACTCCAACACATTATCCAGGAATTAGGCTTAGAAACTAGTTAGTACTTTGGGACCTGTATGTCTCAATGGCAGGCCTCCTCACATTCGACAGTGGGTTTACATCATTGACCGCTGATCGAATGATTCCACGGATGTTCGACCTCAGCTCATATATTCACATTCACTGGAATGTACTAGGGTACCTTGGGAATCATTGACATTAATGGTGATCTCCCTCGCACTTATTAACGGTTCACACCATTGACCGGTAATCAAGTGGTTTCTGCCATGTTCGACGTCAAGACATCCATTCACATGGTCATATTTGTGCCATATTGGGATTGGTAAGAAGACCCTGGGTTGAGCGATCACTTTGGTATATTCTTCGCCCAAGCTGCGAAGGAATTTCCATTGGACAAAGAACACATACACTGTTACATAGATCCACTTTGTATTGGTCGTGGCTATGTCTTGTCATCTCGTAGATCCATTGTGTATTTTTCATGGCTACGATCTGTCCGCGTCATCAGAGTATAGATCCACAGTGTACTTTCGGTGGCTATACCTTTTTATCAATACAATTATGGATCCGCAGTGTATTTTATGGCGGCCATATCTTGCAAAGTCTTGATCACCCAAGCATAGGTATGCCTGCCTTGGGTTTTGAAATATGTCATGATATTTGTCAGATGTTTTGTGTGCAGCTTCTGTCAGGTTCTCCGAGTCTATACCCTTGCTTGGACATCTACAAAGTATTTCAGTTATCAGTTGGCATCTTCTAACTTCATACTTTGGGGGCCATTCTGTTACACGTCAAAATTGCTCAGCTGGATAAGTGTCGCATATCCCTCCCAATTGTCGTAAGTGTCGCACCTTCCTTACAACTTTCGCAAGTGTCACAAGTTGGTCACAAGTGTCGCAAATGATGCTCAGACATACTGCCATGTCGACGACACTAAGAAGACACTTATAACATCTCATATGCTTGATTTGAAGGAGGAGAACTAGTTTACTGAAGTCAAATAACTCTTGACACCTAAAAAGAGCCCTGAAACAAAGGTTTTGAGGAAGAGCGCTCCCCTACTTCAGCCCTAGAAGCATTGGCGCTCCCCTACAAGGCTTCAGGGAGCATTATAACGCTCCCCGGCCCCCTCTGAAGGAGCGTTGCTCATCTTGAAGGCACTGGCGCTCCCCTAAAGCTTACCAGGGAGCGCTACAACACTCTGATGCCCCTTCTAAGGGAGCGCTGCCTAATCTGAGGCAGTAGTTGACCCGTTGAGAAGAATAAGGGGAGGATCTTTCAAGATTAGGAGGCAGTTGTGCTCGAATTCTTGGTTTCATCGAGAGATCCCTGATCTAAGGAGAAGGTTCCCAACTTGTTCTAAAGATAACTTAAGAGTTTAAGCTCCTCTTAACCTATATAAATAGGCTCTATGATGGTGGAAAGGGGGGAAGAATTGAAGTTATGAAACTTATGATCTTGGAGGAAACTTACAGCCAGCGAAAGGAGAGTGATCAGTAAAGCTATTGTTATCCAGGTTGTGGAGCTTTCAGGCAAGGGTTAGATGAAGAGGACTTGACGAAGCTGTCGCATTCGCATCTACGATTGTAAGTACTGTTGTTGTTATTCTCATCAATATGACACGCTTGGCATGTTTCTTTCTAGTTTGTGTCTGATGTCACATGAACTTATCATTCATTGATAGATCTGTTTTCAAGCTAATATCAATAGAGTAGGAAGCGGTCGTATCTTGTTTTGTCCACAGAACTCAGCAAGGAGCAAAAGGATTGGAGCGCAACTCGAAGCGTGCAGGGACAAACGTCGATAAAAAGTACTTCTGTCATCCTTCCTTCTCATGTGTTAGTTTAGATAGATTTGAAAGGAAGTCAGTGTCCATGTTAAGCATTTTCTGTCTAGAGTTAGGGTCAAGCTCTTAGAGGCGATCTACCTGTCCGCAGGGAGATTTTCCTACAACACAAAGGTTCGTGAAACTAGACATCACCACTTTTCCTAATTGCATTGGATGGATGATGCCATCTCAGATCTTGAGGTCTCGAGACATCAGAATTTCTCGATGAAGTATGCCTATGAGAAACCTCTGAGGATTACGAGATGGTTAATTAAGGTAATCTTGTGATTACAACTACTGGGCCTTGCCTACAATATCTATGGCTAAGATTTCTCACTGGTAGATATGATGGTTTTCATTTAGAGGCACTCGTCCAACAGTCTCGACCCTCTGTGGACCACGTTTAATTTCTCCGTGGCTTAGATGATGACAAGTGTCATCTACGTGACCCTGGTGGACTGAGGTTTAAATGAATTTTCTAAATAGAGATCAACGGTGAAGATCTGTCCCTCGTTTGGAATCTAAGGAAGACACATGTCACCACCAGGTCACCGAAGACATCGAGACCTTGAATATTTACCAATCTTATGTAAACTAAAACTCCCCAAGGTCCATCATTTGGTGACCATGGGATAATTAACTAAGTTAATCCCTGGGATTATGAGATAATTAATTAAATTAATCCCTGAGATTAAGAATCCTTACCTTTATGAATATTTACAACTTAGATTTGTTGACATCCTAGATCCGACGACTCTTATTTTAATGCACTCTTCCAAAGGCTTAGGCCTAACCAAAGCCCACTCTTCATCCTTTCGACAAACTAGAAATCAACACCTATCGTTCTTTTGACACGCTAGCTATCATGTTGGCATGACACATCACACTGACATCTCTTTCCCTCTCCTCATTATTATATGTGATAATGGTATGGAATCAGAGGCTGGAACCCTAATGCCTGACTCTGAATGGCCTGATACGATTGAATGGTCATCGCTCTCCCATCCGTTGATCCGACAATAGTTATTCCTCCGCGACTTACAAGGAAATTCAATGGGTCACTAGATCGTCTTTGGACCATTACGATCGACGCTCCTCCTCATATATGTGGCTATTGTTACTTGATGATTTACACATATATTTTCCAATGAATAGATAGTCATCCTTGAATAGATCGGATCGACTCTAGCACAGAAATCAATGGTTGTGGTTGAGTCTCACTGACTCCAACAGGTATTGAAGGATTATGGCAGAGAGTATTCATGGTTTATCATCCTTCTCTGGCATCCTATGTAAATATTACAATTAGTTCACTTACAGGTTTTATCCATAACCATGTAGTTCTATCAATGGTACAATCCTACATAATTTCATATTGACCCATCATGCAGACTTATCATTGATATAAGGATTAATTCTTATTACATATATTTAACTATCCATGAATTCTTTAGGAGGCATCCATTTATACAGTTTCCTTAATCACTCGAGTACAAAATCTTGTGCTAAACACACTCATTCCGTCCATAAGTCAAACATACATATCTATAGCATTATAGGCTTCCATCCATGCATATCAATCCAGTTATACTGAGTAAGAAAGATACGTGTTTGTTTACAAGTTGATTTCAACCAACTAACTGTGGGTTTTTTCCTTTCCACCAAACCATAGGCTCTTCTCTCTTAGTAACTTTGACAGCATCCCACCCTCGTGACAAGCCATGATACCACCAGGGAAGTATTTCTGAGGTCCTCATAGAAGTTTAGTAAGCGAAGGACACTCTCCTTCACCCCACCACTGGTAGAGGAATTACCTCACACCCACCTAACCTAGGCTCCATCGAGGTTTATCATATACCCTCCCACTATAAATCTCATGGCCTTCTTGGCTTAGGTTAGGTTCTTGGGATCTCAAACCGAGTCTCATAGCTCAATCTCTTTTATGTTATTGTGGTTTTTTTTACACAGTCATCCCTATCCTTTGAAATCCAAACTCCCTGGAGTTCACCTTCCTCAACCCAATCCTCCTCTCTCTAGTTCTGTGTCTACTATTTGTTGCACTCTCTCGTTCCCTTCTCTTTCATGCATAGCTTGGGAAGGTTCTTGACTTGTCCTTCTGTTTCTTATATCAGAAGGTAACTCATATGTCAATCATGGGTAACCGTGGTGGTCTTTCATGTTTTCCTCTACCTAAAAACTTCATGTGCCCTTTGGCATCCCTCCACTCTTCCATTCGTTGGGGTGGTTGGTTTTTCAACTACCAAACTTCCTCATTAATTGATTTGCCTTGAAATCGGGGCTTGGGGTCCTTTATCTTAAAATAACCTCCTACCATTCCTCTATTGGTATCATGGCTATTAATTTCAAGGATTCAACCCATAGTCAATTGGTTGGAATTTAAATCAAACATTAATATAATTTTATTTTTTTCTATGCCATTGCATGGAAATCATCAATCATGATTAATTACAAGCTGGGAGAAACAAGGGTATTACAATCCCCTCCCCCTTAAAGGAACACCATCCTTGATGTTCTTTGCTTCTCAACAACACCTTCCATGTCTTCTTCTTTCAGTGGCTTCAACATTGTTGTTCCTCTCTATTGTTTTGGTCCTTTCCCAGAATCTTGGCATTTAGCTCATGCCTACAACAATTTCAAACAACAAGCATATTAATCACAATTTCATGCATAAATTTATTTCTATTTATAATTCAAGAGGAATAATTTACATATCAGTATGATATTGCTACAAGGAAAATCTCTCTATGGCTAGGGGTAAACTACAACAGATGGAAATGACTGCAGAAATCAACTCTAATCTCAAGTGTGCTATATAAGAAAATATGCTAAAAAGAAAAGATAAGAGGCCTACCTCATCCATACGTTCGATGAACTCCACCATTGAACAATTGACTCAAAGCAATATATCTACCACGAGTCCTCAACAACCAAGCAACGCAAGCATATGGTGATAATATATGATGCTAGCACATTCAATAACATAATCCATCAACATTCATAAAAATTACGCCCATGGAATAATAATTCAAATATCTTCAAGGTATTAATTAGATGAGAAAAGAGTATTTCTATTAAGATATAATCAGCATAAGTGAATTATTTACAAAATTTCGTGTCAGCATGGTTCAGAACCAAGAAAATAAGTTCCATCTAGCTGGGCATCCACCACTTCAATCCTCCACCAAAGGCAAGCTCATATAAGAGAGACAATGAATTTATCAATCAGTAGGGGAAGAGCTTGGGGTCTAAACAATGTGTTCAGACTTAAAGGACAAAGGGACGCAGACTCAATGTGAAGTGAATAATTTCTCCAGAGTAACTTTTCTCTCAAAGTTGAATTATTTCTCCTCTTTTCCATAGCTCGGATTTGGCCCATTTATATCCTTCAAATGGAACTGAAGGGTCGATTTAGAATGTTTCCAATATATGGAAGGCCAAGGATCATTGATCTCGTGACTTGACATGGAAACCCGACACTATTTTTCAGTTTTGGGCACATTTCCCAATGTACGCGGGCTGTAGTGGTGCAACTTGCGTATACACATGATGTATAGTAGGCAAGGTGCGTATATGTGGAAACATTATATTTTTAGCTCTGGGATTTTGCAAAAGGGGACTTCAAGTCTGCATAGGGAAATGAAAAAATGCCTTCCATGCAAGATTGCATGGGGTGAGGCAAATCTTGCTATAAAAAATACGTATCTATGCATTTCATGGATTTGCATCCACATGGCTATCATATTTTCTCGACTCACTGTTTTCCCCTTGACATACCCATTGTATGCATGATCCCAATCATCATTCTGTAAGAGTGATCAAAATCTCCTCTTCCTCGTGGTCACTCACCCTCCAGGCCCAGGCTCAGGCATCCTCTTCTCTACTATACATTCCCTCAGGCAATCCATCTTTCCTTGCCAAGAATTTCTCGCACAAGAAGACTTTCAGAGAATTCATCAAGTCTTACAACTGAGGTGTCCCTTTTACTTTCTCTCTCTAGGCATCCCTCTGGCTCACATTATCTAAAATGATATTACTTTATAGTGATCATGGCTTATCACATGGTTCTCATGTCACAACAATATCCTTTTTCCACGTTTTCCAAGATTGAAAACCATCATCTATCCCCCCAAGTGTTATTGGATTAATCAGTAAATGCGGACATAAACTGATCTCCCTAGATCCACCTAGATCTAGAACAAAAAAAGACATGACATGACTCTTTCCCTAAGCTCTAATCATTGAATCTACTATCAAACAAAAGATGAGCGACATACCATTTAAATATCACTTATTTATATCTTTGCTGTCCTCACTCCACTCCGATGCTCTTGTGATATTGGATATGCAAGGGAACACAAACCAACCAAAGTGAAAGAAACAATAGTATACTCGATGAAAACTTATGCATATGATCAAGGAATCATACAATAAAATGAGAATGGTTTTATGGGAAAGAAACATGTCATTGCATCATATTAAGTAAAAGTGGAAGATACAACCAAAAGCCTTGATGTTGCAAGGTACCCTTTTAGTGGCCCTTTGCTCCAACACAAACACTTGCTCCAAACTTGTATGAATAAGATCCACAATGACTTGGTGAACCAAAATGAAGCCCTCAAGCATGAACCGAAGTAGAATTCATCACACAATTCTTAGCCTATTCAACCTTCATTAAAATTAGCCTTTTCCATGAGAAATCCCACTTTATATAGACAAAAGAGAGATGGTTAAAGAGATTAGGATGATCCCACCAAATCGGAGAAGCGAGTAAGATCCCATTTATTCGAAAGCCACCTCATATTCTAGAACTTTTGTGAAGCTCAACCTTTTCTTAGTCTTTTAGCATCATCGCACCCCAGCTATAGGACAGCCTGTGACAATGTCGCAAACCAGTTTTAGGGCGGAGTGCAGTAATCAAGAATTGTTGTATCCTGCGTATAGTGCAGCCTATGACAATCTTCTTTAATAGGGTTTTTGAGAAGAGAAAGACAATCACTTTTCTCATGAAGAAAGGCTCTTTTGGGAACATGAACACATGCTCTAAAAGGATCACTGGGGTGACCAAAATAATGTGTAACACCAGGAAAGATCTGTTATCTCACCTATATCACATGCATACACTAACCGTGAGATACAACATCAATTTCAATCGAATTTCTTTCAAATCTGTTACCTACAAATTTCTAGTTTTCACATTTCCATTTTCAGATATGTTCCATACAGGAGCCATACTCCACAAGTATGAGTTTTTCCTTTTCATAATAGTTTGGCTCAACAAGTATTGGCCTTCCTTATGGACTTATGCTGTCTTCCATATCCAAGACCCTTCTTCTTGCAATTTTTTCTTCACACAGACAAACAAATTCTTATCTCTCATGCACATTATATTTTCCTTGCACACTTGCATTGGCTTCCAAACAATTTTAAAAATTATGGTCATACTAACAATCACATTCATTTACTCAAAAAGGAAATACCATTCCTTGCAAATGTATCATTTCA
Organism: Picea engelmannii; assembly: GCA_009831015.1. Classification (NCBI taxonomy): domain Eukaryota; kingdom Viridiplantae; phylum Streptophyta; class Pinopsida; order Pinales; family Pinaceae; genus Picea; species Picea engelmannii. Next base: position 68,473 of record ML829404.1, on the reverse strand, counting down.
ACATCCCAAAAATTTCAAAATGCAATCAAACATTAAATGAATTTAATCAATGTGTGTATGTCCATGGCCACATACACACACAATGTACCCTTGCATTGATTTCAGATTTTTAATATTCATATTAGGCACTTTTCCTTAGTGTGTTGTAACTCAACCAACCTCTTACCCCATGGCTTATGTATCAACATTTATCATTACAACAGGACCGTTCCTTCTACTTTGAGTTGATCATAGCCTCAAATCAGCACACATGAAACTAAAAGTTTTGCATGAAGGCATTCAAGCATTCTTTATTCATTGGTAACCAGGGTGCCAACATTTATGGTCACCAAATTTATCTCTTTACTATGCTTTTACTCTAGTATAATATTGGAATATCATGCTTCCATAATGGGAAGTCCTATACATGCCCACTCATGCAAACATGCATTTCCTCAATGAATTAATCAATGTGTTTTTTATGATCATTCTTGTTCCCAATCATTCCTGATTGGTCAAAGTATTCATGACACTTTGTTCATGAATTTTATTGAAAACATCTCAATCATTCTTGGTTGCTAGAGGCTCCTCCCTCTATCATTCAAGTTATTCTTTCTTGATTCATACCCTGCTTGGGTATCAATGGCATACAACACCCACTCAGAATCACATGCATTTCATTAAGATAATAAAATATCTCAGAAGGGATTCTTACCCAATCCCTTCATACCATATGCCATGCTAGTATGAAAATTACTTATACTTGTCTGGATTCCAACACCCCTTTCTGATTTTTACCTCATCAATGGTGCTCCATGGGGATTCAAAAGTCTCTCCATTAAGGTTTTCCTCTACCAATAGCTCCAATCATTTCCTACACATAACATGCATCATTACATTAAAAATAATATTAATTGTTATGTAAAATTAAAAAGGCATGTGTCATATCATTTAAACCAACAAGACATTTTCGGATATGTCCTAGCACATTTATATGCACTCTATCACATTATCCTCAATGTTTTATGAGTGCAAACATAATCAGATTTAAGTTTTATCTAGTATCTTCACCCATACACCTATTATCATTCTCATGCTAAAGGAATTCACACATAACATGATTTCAGTTTCTCATCCTAGTGAAACACAATGAATAACAAAAAAGGAGTTGAAGGACTCTTCCATCTTTCCAACTCCTTCTACATAGTCTAGACTTTTCAATCCCGCTGAATTATTTTCAAGGACTCTCTCCCTTTGCACATTCATGGATTTTATCCCAAGTCATTTCTTCAACATAATTACCAATTCCCTTTTCCCTTAGCTTTCATAGCTATTCTTTCAAAGCCTTCAAATCTGTTAAGCAAATTAGAATTTTAGAGTGAGAAAAGTATTAATAATTTTTCTCCTTTTTTTCTTCTGCAATTTATACCTCTTGGGATTTGCTTTCTCTAGTCCTTGAGCAGTTTTAGTCAAGTTCCTCTTGACTTTTCCTAAATGTTAACAATATCCTAAAACATCAACCACATCTCATGATTTAATTATGATTCAATGCAATATGCACATTTACCAAAATAAAATTTTTGATTGTCAAGATCCTGCCACATGTCAATTCTCCATTCATGCATTATTTTTTTAAATGTAATCCAAGATTCTTATGCAAACAGGATTTGTATCCCACTACCTACTTTTCTAACAGTCATTAATATTATGTCTATGTTCTCTAGACCGAATATTTATACATTTACTCCACATGGGACTTCCTCAACACACAACTCTCATGTTGCATATCCGATACTATCTGAAACAACCTTGAGTCAACCTCAGCTTCATCATTTCAGAGTCCTACCAAATATTCCATAAGGAATATAAACATGCATCCTTATTATCCATTTAGAATATACATTCACATAGGTATATTTATGTTATCAACATTCTTTTAGGATGTGATCCCATGCACTTAATCACATGCAGTATCATGTTGTGTGTGTCCACCATTGGTACACTTCATAATTTCAACATTGCATGTTGATTTAAATCATTTCCCTCGTGATTTTTCTACTATCTTTTACATGAACTTCTCAAAGGAAAAATCATATTTCCACCTATTCATAACAGATCATCCTTGCTCCTTACTCCTTCAACAATTTACTCTATCCTTTTCTTGAGGAATGAAGCACACCTTCCTCAAGCTACTATTCCAAACAACAAAATTCAGGCCCTTGGAATTTCCAATCCAAGCAAGCATACTTATTTCCTCATGTCTCACTTATTTAGACAATCATACCATGCCTTTAGTATTCATATTATTATATATCATACATATGCATTACTTGCATATTTGTATTATTCAAAGTTCATCTATTAGGTATTGAGTCATATCAACCCTAGGAACATAAACATATATGGATATCAACATGTAAGTTATCTTCTTTCATTTTTCCTAGGTCATCCATACACATTGGTATTTTAACTTTAATATCAATTTTCTTTAGTGAGGACTTACAGTCTTTTACATGACCAATATCACAATCATGCTTATGATTATACTCATGTTTCCCTCACTCATGGAAACATGTAGAAAGAAATTACTCTTGCCTAATTGTTACAAAAAAAATCCAATTCAGGAATACCAATTGGGTAACTTCATCATTACCCTAGGCAGTGAAATTCCAATCTTTGTCTCTCTTCATGTCTCAATTGACTTTTGTTCAACTGACCTTTATTAGGGAAATCCTTTCTTGAATTTCCTTTCTTTTCTACTTGAATACACCAAGTCATACCCATATGGTTACCATCCACCTCTGGATGTCAATATGATCCATTGGTCTTTAGGAGATTGTCCAAGCACTCTCTTTTCAGTGGATTCAGGATTAGTATTGTCTTGATTCAGTATAGCCTCATTCTTCCAAAGGCTATAGCCCCATTTTTGGGGTGAGATGAGGTTTCAACCACCTCCCCCATTTTCATTAACTACCTTCATCGGGATTGGGACGAAGCATGATACCCCTGAATGTTCTAGGTGATCCACACGATTTCTTTGAGTCAATCCTGGCACCTCAAGGATACACATATCCTTTTATGTAACCATCACGGGTGCTTTTAGCCTTTGGCGCAACTCCTTTCCATCACTCCATGCAACCTCGGGCTGTGAACATGGGCCCAACTTCTGAGCACTTCGCAATTTCACATTTTGGGGGTTTTCACATCACATGGCTACATTCACCCGATACTGAAAAGGCCCCATTTATATTGACGGTCGGGCCTGATTTGAATTTGATAGCCACGATTTCTTCCCGGAAACCCTGGTCGTCGGCCACTTTTCGGGTGCTAGCTCCTTTTCCTTGGGCCCACCTACTATGTGACCTCGGGTTGTGACAGTGGGCCCAACTCCTGGGCGCTTTGCGATTTCGCGAGCTTGCATCATGCTCCATGCTAAATTCTTTGAGTCATGAATTTTTGACTTCTCGAATCATGTGCCACACATCCCTTTGAATCAGATGGCCCGGATAAATTTCATCATTTCAGGGCCCGGGAAAAATGCACATTCCCCACTTCATTTTTCTCGATATGACTTTCTCTGCGGTTTGGATCTGATGCCACGCATCCTGTTGAATCAGACGACCCATGTTGATTTAGGGTTTCGGGAGTTCAAACCTTTACCCCGACACTAAAATTAGAGCAAATTTATAATCCTGCTCGCCTGCGGACCGTAAATCTGGACTTCAAACGAAATCTCCTCCACTGAAAACCAAACTTGCTCGCTCGCTTGATTCAAATCCATATCAGACCACTCTAGATGTTTCACTTTGTGCTTATGTCTACGAAATTCATGCTTAAGGATTCAGACGACTGGCTCTGGGCTGGCAAAACTAGGAGCCTGGGGCACTTTAAACACAGAGGGGGGCAAAGGAAAATGATTTTACAAGACGGGGAGGGGAGAACATTTTAGACTTGGTCTATGAAAAGGCGAGAGACAGAGAAAAAAATATAGTCTTAGGTAGAAACCACAACCCCACGGTACTCTGAAAATTTTATGTGATAACACTTCCAAAGTGGTCACTTGATGAATATGTGTTTGTTGTTATTGGAAGGTGTTGAAGGATGTGGGAACAATTCTCCATCATTTTGTCCCTCTGTCATGTGAGAGCTTGCTCAAGCAACAAATTAACATAATCCCATGCTCTGTCATTTTTTATTTCTTCCTCCATGGAGGGTTTCTTGGGTGTGCGAGAGTAATTTTCCTCAAGAGAGACAAGCTCGAGACCCAACTTGCTATACTCGGACCTCGTTGGGGACATGCACTGAAAAAACGATCAAGAGCATCCTACTTCGATACCACTGATCCAGATTATTTTTGGCATGAAAGGAGAGAGGAGATATAATAAAGAAATGTACAAAGATATATCAGATATCCAATAATACAATAAATATTTATCATATATATAACCATAAACACATAGATACAATAATACACAATTTCTATTAATGAGTGAAATGTACAAAACTGTAGAAATACAAAGTGAAAGACTCGCTAGAATGGTGGCATCTTATCTTTGAGAAGAGATGTGATGACTACTCACATTCACCAAAATATGGATGTTTCAATGAGACTCCAAAGACATTTTTAACATAAAGAAAATCCAAAACCCTAACCCCGGAAGATGAAACGCCAACAATTTTGTGGACCCCATTTTGGGTAAAATGGTGTATCAACGTCTTAGGGGCATAACTTTGGCATACAATCTTCGTTTTGGGCACACGATATGTTGTTGGAAAGGTATCATCGAGGAGATTCATTTTGGGGGCTCAATGAGAGCCTTCGTGTTGCACAATTGAGAGGGGGGGGGTGAATCAGTTGTTACTGTGCTTAAAAAATTATGCCCATTTCAAACTCTTTACAAAACACTCAATGATGATCACAATAATGTAAGGAAGTAAGCAATAGAATATTCAATATCAATCACACACATGAAATATACAGAGACAAATATTTCCTGAGGAAACCCATAAAGGGAGAAAACCTCTTCTTCTTGATATGATAAGTAGTCTTTATTTTCTGTACATTATCATTCTTATGAGCACCAACTCCTTTTGAGGTTACCACCTCTGTTTTACAAGAAACAACTTACTGAGAGCACCAACTCTCTGGTTTCTCTAGCACCCACTAGAATGAAGCACCAACTCCCTGAGTGGTCCAGCACCAACTGGATGGAAGCACCAACTTCCAGTCACACAGCCACCAACCTGTATAATAGAGAACAATAGTTCTCCCTTGCACCACCCCGCCACCCTGGTTTTTCTAGCTGCAACCAGATGGAAGCTACAACTCCCTGTATTCAAGAACCCACTTGAAACTCTGAGGACAACATTCCTCCCTAGAACCTCCCTACCACCCAGAGATATAAATCTTTGTTATGAAATTTATTATAGTGATACAGTGTTTATCAATGGATTACCAGTCTCATCATTGTTCTGCTACACTGCTCTGCTCTTCCTGCATCAGTTTCTCCCTGCTCACATCTTCTTGAGATTTATGTTCTTCTGGTCTGTCTCTTCATGCACACCTCGAATTTCTCTTCCTCTCTCAAATATCAATTTATGTTCTATGTCTTTCTTCTACACTTTATGATCTGTGCAACATTTCCATTCTATGTGTTGCGTATCTTTTTTCACTTCAGCTGCTACTCACAACCTGCCTCTACCCGCATGAATAACTATGAAAAGAAGCAACAATCTCTTCTCTTTTCTACGTATATTTATCATGCCAAGACCTTTTCCAGATCATACACATAACTCTTCGTCCTCTCTGGCAATTATGTTAAGTCTATTATTCATCAGTGGTCGTTATCCTGAGATTCTTTGGCTTCTATGGAAGTTATAGTCTTCAACGCTTTTCCATCTGTCAATTGTCTCTATGATGAATCTTCATTCCACTGGCAGTTACCTCGAGACTCTTCATCTCGTCTGGCAATCACCCTACATCTCCTCGAATTCTCTGGCAGATACAATCACTTTGTTATGGCAGTTACTGAGAGAACCTTTGTGCGCTCATCCCTTTGGCACCTTTTCCCTTCCTAAGAAAACTTCACAAAGGGCACTATATTTTGTGGCTAAGCCCCTTCCTTTCATGTGACCATGAGCTGTGATCAGACGCCTATCCAAAATGTGCTTCATGACTCGTGACTTCGCATTTTAGATTTTCTTCTATGAGTTGCCTCAATTCTCCCAACTCGCGAAACTTCGAGGTGGAGCCTAGCAGCACTAGCTCCTTCCTCGATATTACACTGCCTATGACTATGGTTGTAACCACAAGCCTAACTTTCGAGTGCTTTCATGATCTTGGTCTAGCGAGTGCTATCTCCTTCTTTCGATATGACCTTGGGCAATGATCTCACGTGACCACGCGATTGTGGGTGCATCCAAAGACGGTTTAAAACAAACTGTGTTTCACCCCGCAAATTACCTCGAGCCTCCACGTGTCCTTTATTCAAAACTGTGGTTTCGATTGTGGCCCGCCCTCAACTTATTAACGTTCATGCACCTTCAATCCCCGCAATGCAATGGGACCGTCGATCTTACGATCTTAACGGTGCTCTTGAATTGATGGTTCAGATTTGTTCTTTCACTATCTACGGATCATATCTAACCTCCCTAAATCAACAGTCCTCAAGATTCTGTATTTCAACGGTCTATATCTCTCTGTGATCCAACGATCGAGATATTCTCTTTGCGTTTCGCGACTATGCGTTTCGCGATGTCGAAAGTTGGCTCACCTCCCTTCTTCTGATTCTAGAACTCACGCTTGCATAAGATCAATGGTCCATGATGCTCTGAGATCCGATGGCCCAGATCTCCTCTTCACACTTTGAGACTTCACACTTCATGATTCATCTCTTGTCCAATCAACGACCCAGATCAGTTTGTGATCTGACGGTCCATATTTCATTGAGACTTCACGTCGTGATGTTGGAGATTAGCTCACCTCCCTTCTTTCGATTCCTGATATTTGAAATACACCATATCAGATCAAGGGTCCACAACTCCCCATGATATAAGGGCTCAAATCAACTTGTGAAATTGGACATCGCGAGTTTCTACAACTCACACCTTTGACTTTTCCATCTCACGAGTCAGTGAAATGTTGATCTCTCACCACATGTCCTTCCCAACACCAACGGCTAGAATTGACTTCACTCTACCCCTTGCAAATATTTTGAAGTTTGATTCTTCGAACTCCCAGATTTGCTGCCACCTATCATCCCTGGCGATGGATGGTTCCGATGACTTCAAAACTTGTCTCGTGCACTTTCCTTGGGATCCAACGGTTGTTGGTCCACGCACTCAGATCTAATGGCTAAGATATGTTCTCTTCTTCGTTGTGTGCTTGTTCCTCCTGTCTGGACTCTGATCCAACGGTCCAGATTCTTCACAGTGCTCGATCTGACGACCACTGCGTTCCTCCTCCTGGGCTGACACTTCCTCCCGACTCGGAAGAATTTCTAAGTGTCAAAGGCCTCGACCTTTGATCCTTCAGTGAGAATGAAGTTAACCTCGGCCCTGACACACACTTGCGCTCTGCATGCACCTCTATGTTATTCCTCCCGAGCTTGGAAACAACAATTCCCGATGCTATCATTGTTGCTTTCCTATTTTCCATCCTCGTTGTTGTTATTTCCATCAATGACAAGCACACTCTGCCTGTAAACATGCCAACAATCTCCCCCTTTGGCATTGATGGAAATCCTGAAAGACTGCACTGTTCTACTTAGACCTCCAACTATAGCATCTAGACCACACCTTTTCTCCCCCTTTGACATCAATGTCAAAGAAAACATGCTCCCCTGAGTTGTTGTAGTACTTTTCGGACGTATCAGATATTCAACCAACACAAACTCCCCATGATTAGATAGTCTATTTTAACTAGATAATAGGGTCACACCCAACTTATGGCATAGATTCTCAAACTGAGTTGTTGCAAGCGGTTTATTGAAGATATCAACAATTTGATCTTTGGATGGAATATAATTCAATGAAACAACAATGTTGGTCACTTGTCCCCTCAAGAAGTGATACTTGATGGGTATATGCTTGGTCTTGGAGTGAAATACAAGATTCTTTGACAAACTAATTGCAATAGTATTATCACAATGAATTGGGATCGGTACATTATACTTTACTTCCAAGTCTGCAAGTGTCTGAATCATCCATAATACTTGGGTACAAAAAGTGGCAGCTGCAATGTATTCATCTTCTGTAGTCAATAAGGAAATGGAACGTTGCTTCTTGCTCAACCATGCTACAAGAGAATCTCCTAAGAAGAATTCACCTCCACTCGTGATTTTCCTTTCATCCACGCAGTTAGCCCAATCAACATATGAATAGACTGATAGTTGAAAATTATGATTCCTAGGATACCATAGGCCATATTTCATTGTTCCTTTCAAGTATCTGAATATTCTTTTGACAGCCAACAAATGACTCTGTTTAGGTGCAGCTTGATACCTTCCTACCATTCCAACAACATGCATTATGTCTGGATGGGATGATGTGATGTACAATAGGATGCCTATCATAGACCTATATGAACTCTGATCAACATCAATTGAGTCATCATCCTTGCTTAACTTGCATCCAGTGACCATAGGTGTGCTCATAGGTGTAGAATCTTCCATTTGAAACCTTTTCAACATTTCTCTTAGATATTTCTCCCGAGAAAGAAATATTCCTTCAGACCTCTGAGTAATTTGCAGACCAAGAAAAAAATGAAAGTTCCCCTATCATAGACATTTCAAATTTAGATTGTATGGCAGAAGAAAACCATTGTACCAATGAAGCATTATTGCTTCTGAATATGATGTCATCTACATAGACCAACACAATGAGAAAATCATTACCCTTTGTTTTGATATATAGATTGTTGTCAAGTGTTCCTCTCTTGAACCCTTTGTCTTGAAGATACTTATCTAGTCTATAATACCAGGCACAAGGAGCTTATTTCAACCCATACAAGGTTTTCTTCAGCTTGCAGACAAAGTCACAGTTATCTAACAATTGGAAACCCTCCGGTTGTTCCATATAGACTTCTTCTTTTAGATCTCCATTTAGAAAAGATGACTTGACATCCATTTGATAGACTTTAAACTATTTATGAAAAGCACAGGCAAGAAACATTCTAATAGCTTATAATCTTTCTATGGGCACAAATGTTTCATCAAAATCCAGTCCTTATATTTGAGCATATCCTTTGCAGACTGATCTATCCTTATTTCTTACAATATTTCCTTGCTCATTCATCTTGTTTTTGTAGACCCATTTGGATCCTATTACATTTTTATTTGTTGGCCTAGGAACAAGTTCCCAAGTGTCATTCTTTTCAATCTAGTCCAGTTCCTCATTCATTGATTTTAACCAATTTACGTCTTTATTGGCTTCATTAAAGTTATTAGGTTCCACCATGGATATGAAGTCTATATGTGTTTGCTCGGTGTCTTTGATTATCCTTCTCTTTGTTTGTACACCTTTGTCTTTCTCACCAATTATATGACTTTTAGGATGATTCTTTTGAGTAATTATGGAGGAAGGATTTGATGTTGATTGTTGTCACTCTTAGTGTCTTGGTGTCTCTTCTCCATATGATTCTTGGACCTTCTCATATTCAGTTTCAGCTGTGTCCTCTGTAGTAGACTCAATATTTCTCAACTCTCTTACTGAGACTCCTTCATCAACCTTTAAATCAATGCAATATTTTATTAAAGCATATATATCCTTTATTATTGGTAGCATATCCTAAGAAGATGCCTTCATTAGCCCTGCCATCATACTTGCCAAGGTTTTCATTATTATTCTATATGTAGCACTTACTCCCAAAGACTTTGAAGTGTTTGATTGAAGCAGATCTTCCATACCACAGTTCATAAGGTGTCTTGTCACTATGTGGTCTGAGGTGGGATTTGTTAACAATAATGATTGATGTGTGTATTGCTTCTACCCAGTAAGTTTGACCAATGTTCTTCTCATTCATCATTAACTTGGCCATTTGCTGAAATGTTCTTTTTTGCCTCTCAACTACTCCATTTTGTTGTGGAGTTCCTGGGATTGTGTATTCTCTCTTGATCCCATGTTTATCACATAATTCCTTGAAATCACTTGACATAAATTCCCCTCCTCTGTCTGATCTTACTGCCTTTATCCTTTTGTCTATTTCATTCTCAGTTAAAGCCTTCAATATTTTAAATTTCTCAAATGCTTCAGCTTTTTCTTTGAGAAAAGCAACCTAAGTGAGTCTGGAGTAGTCATCAATGATCAACATAAAGTATTTTTCCTTCCATGTTCCTTCCTGTCTTGATGGTCCACATAAATCCATATGAACTAATTGTAGTGGTTTCTCTATTGTAGTAGAGCTCTTGGATTTAAACTGTGTCCTGGTTAGCTTTCCTACTTGGCAGGGTTTACACACAAAATCTTGTGGCTTTGATATTCTTGGAAGATATTTTACTACCTCAAGATTTTTGAGCTTGATTAAGTGGTCCAAGTTTATATGTCCAAGTCTCCTATGTCATAACCATATTTCATCATGTTTGATTAGATGACACTCTTCTCTATCTTCTTTCAGCACATATACATTATTTTCTATCCTTATGCCTTTAGCCACCACTTATCCTGAGTTTACATACTTTATCTTACAATATTTGGAAGTGAACACTACTTCACATCCTCTTTCACACATTTGACTTACACTGAGCAAGTTATTTTTCAGCCCATCTACAAACAAAACATCCTGGGCTTTTCCTTTACCATTACTCAAACTCACCATCCCTTTACCCTTGATTTTACCTGGTTCATCATTTCCAAAGGTTACATTTCCTGTTTTGCTTTTACTTATAGACAAAAACTTATCATTGTCTCCAATCATGTGCTTGGAACATCCACTATCTATATACCATGGGTCTTTTTGTTTTTGAGCTGAAAGTACTAGACCACATTTTTCACTATCTTTCTGTTACCATGTACTGGCATTTCCATCTAAGGTATTTATCCTTGGATCTTCCTTGTAATTCTTCATATGGCAGTTTGTAGCTTTGTGGTCGAATTTATGACAGTTATAACATTCGAGATCATTGTTCAATAAGTCAAAGTGATTGGTGCTATGTTGTCTACTCATTGTCTGCTTAGTTCTATGTTGCAAAGATTGTTTATTTCTTGACCTCCTCAATTTCATGTCTCTAAGCTTAATTTGACAATTTGCAATCTTATGACCAAAATTAAAATAGTAAAAACAATAACCATGGAAGAAATTTTGGTACCTGAAAGATGGCCTTCTTCTTGGCATTTGTTGCTCCATCTTCTGATATCTTTGTTTTTTATCAGGGATCATCTTGTCTTGATTATCTTTTGGTGGCATAGTACTCACATGATCTGATTGTCTATTGACTTGGAACTTGATCATATTTATTGGCTCTTTGATTTTTGGTTGTTTGTTGCTTGAACCATTTACATAACCTAAACTAATCTTCGACAAAGGAGATCTATGTTTGCTCAGAATGTCGTTTAGTTATGTTGAGGCTTTAATGCTTGGAAGATTTTGGAGATACAATGTTTTAAAATTCTCCATCTCTTTTCTGGTTTTTACTACCTCTTCTTCCAACGCTTCACTTCTTTCCTTCTTCTCTGATAAATTTTGTTTTAGAATGTCCTCTATTTTCTTTGCCTCTTCTAATTCCACTTTTAGCAGGGAAAAGTCTTCATCGGGTTTTTAACTGTCTTTCTCGAACTGCATCAGCAATTGTTTTTTTCTTTTTCTTCTTAGGTCCGAGTCTAGCAATTTCTTCTAAAGCACTGATCAGTTCTCCTTCCAAGTCAAACACATCTTCTTCATCATCAAAATCACTTCCTGTGATTTTATTATCATAGTCCTCTTTGGCCATAAGAATAAAGTCATTAACCTTATCTTCACAAGTAGAATCACTATATGTGTCTCTTGAAGAGTCATCATTGTTTACACATAAACGTTTCTTTTTACCAAATCTCTTGGATTTGTAATTCTCTTCACCTTCAGCATTCTGGTCCTTCTTCTTATGTGGACACTTAGATGCAAAGTGACCTATATTTCCACAGTTAAAACATTTGAAGGGCAACTTGTCTTGGTACTTGCCTGATCCTTTTTTTAGTCTTCTCACAAATTTTGCTTCAATTTCATAAGGCTCAGAATCCTCATTCTTATCTTCTTTAAACGATGCTTCTCTAGAGGTGGGTTTATCTTTACCTATCCTCATTTCATAAGAATTCATAGTTCCTAGGAGTTGGTCAATAGGAAGAGATTTTATATCATTAAGTTCTTCTATACCAGAGACCTTTGGGTTGAACCTATCTGGCAGAGATCTCAAAATTTTATGAACTAAAGAGACATCCTCAATTTTTTCACCAAGTCCTATCATTGCATTTAATAGTTCTTCAACTCTTAGAAAGTACTTCCCAACAGTTTCATCCTCTTTCATCTTTAGTTATTCAAACTGTAATCTATTGGTTTGAAGCTTGGCATCCTTTACCTTCTCATTACCTTCATAACTGCTAATGAGTGTGTCCCACATTTCTTTGGCAGATTCTAAGTGCATAACTTTTACAAATTATTCTTCTGTAATCCCACTCAGAATAGAATTCATAGCCTTAGCGTTGAAACTGAATTCTAACTTGTCATCCTTAGAAGCTAGTACAACTAGCTTTACATAACCAGTCACTACCACATCCTAGAAATTTGCACCTAAATCCATTATGTAGGTTCTCATCCTAACTTTCCAGAAGGCAAAGTTTGTTCCATTGAATAGGGAGCCTTATTGGTTGAATTTCCTTCATGGCTAATCATCTTTAAGCTCTAGGATCTACCCTTAGATAAAAGGAACCGTCTTTGATACCAATTGTTGGACAACTGAGAGGGGGGGGGGGTTGAATAAGTCATTACTACGATTAAACAATTATGCCCATTTAAAACTCTTTACAGAATACTCAATGATGATCAAAATAATGCAAGGAAGTAAGCAATAGAATATTCAACATCAATCACACATGAAATATATAGAGACAAATATTTCCCGAGGAAACCCATAAAGGGAGAAAACCTCTTCTTCTTGATATGATAAGTAGTCTTTATTTTCTGTACATTATCATTCTTATGAGCACCAAATCCTTTTGAGGCTACCACCTCTGTTTTACAAGAAACAACGTATTGAGAGCACCAACTCTCTTGTTTCTCTAGCACCCACTAGAAGGAAGCACCAACTCCCTGAGTGTTCCAACACCAACTGGATGGAAGCACCAACTTCCAGTCATGTAGGCACCAACCTATATAGCAGAGAACAATAGTTCTCCCTTGCACCACCCTACCACCCTAGTTTTTCTGGCTACAACCAGATGGAAGCTACAACTCCCTGTGTTCAAGAACCCACTTGAAACTATGAGGACAACAATCCTCCCTAGCACCTCCCTACCACCCAGAGATATAAATATTTGTTACTGAAATTTATTACAGTGATACAGTGTTTATCAATGGCTTACCAGTCTCAGCATTGTTCTACTACACTACTCTTCTCTGCCTGCATCAATGTCTTCCTGCTCGTATCTTCTTGAGATTTTTGTTCTTATGTTATGTCTCTGCATGCGCACCTCATCTTTCTCTTCCTCTCTCAGATATGGATTTTTTTTCTATGTCTTTCTTCTATGATTTATGTTCTGTGCAACATTTCCATTCTATGCGATATGCCTCTTCTTTGCGCTTCAACTGCTACTCACAACCTGCTTCTACCCTCATGAATAACTCTGAAAAGAAGAAACAATATATTCTTTGTTCTGTGTATATTTATCATGCCAAGTCCTCTGCCAGATCATACACCTAAATATTTGTCCTCTCTGGCGATTATGTTGATTCTATCTTCATCAGTGGCCATTATCCTAAGATTCTTTGGCTTCTCTGGGAGTTACAGTCTTCGACACTTTTCCATCTGTCAATTGTCTCTATGATGAGTCTTCATTCCACTGGAAATTACCTCGAGACTCTTCAAATCCTATAATGACCACCCTGAGGCTCCTCGAATTCTCTGGCAGATACAATCACTCTATTCTGTAAGTTACTAAGATAACCTCCGCACGCTCATCCCTTTGGCTCTTTTTTCTTCCTAAGAAAACTTCACAGTGGGCACTAGATTTTATGGCTAAGCCCCTTCCTTTCACGTGACCATGAGCCGTGATTAGACGCCTATCCAAAAGGAACTTCGTGACTCGCGACTTCACATTTTGGATTTTCTACTGCGAGTTGCCTCTATTATCCCAACTCGCAAAACTCCGAGGTGGAGCCTAGCAGCGCTAACTCCTTCCTCAATCTTCCGCTGTGTGTGACCATGGATGTGACCATAGGGATAATGTTCACACCCTTTTGTGATCCCAATTTAGTGAGTGCTACTTCCTTCTTTCGATATGACCTAGGGCAATGATCTCACGTGACCACGCAATTGCGGGCGCATCCAAAGGCAGTTTAAAAGAAAATGTGTTTCGCCCCGCAATTTACCCTTACCCTCCACATGTCCTTTCTCCAAAAATGTGGTTTCGATTGCGTCCAGCCCTCAACTTATTAACGTTCACGCACCTTCAATCCCCGCAATGGGATGGGACCATTGATCTTACGATCTTGACGGTGCTCCTGAACGGATGGTTCAAATTTGTTCTTTCACGATCTGTGGATCAGATCTAACCTCCTTAAATCAACGGTCCTCGAGCTTTTGTATTTCAACGGTCTAGATCTCTCCATGATCCAACGGTCGAGATCTTCTCTTCAAGTTTCGCGACTACATGCTTCGCAATGTCGAAAGTTGGCTCACCTCCCTTCTTTTGATTCCCAAACTCGTGATTGTGTGAGATCAATGGTCCATGATGTTGTGAGATCCAACGGCCCAGATCTCCTCTTCACACTTTGTGATTCATCTCTTATTTTATCGATGACCCAGATCATTCTGTGATCTGACGGTCCAGATTTCATCGAGACTTCGCATTTTGCGATGTCGGAGGTTAGTTCACCTCCCTTCTTCTAATTCCCAATATTCAAAATACACCGTATTTTATAAACGGTCCACAACTCCCCATGATCTAAGGGTTCAGATCAACTCACAAACTCGGACATCGCGAGTTCCTACAACTCACACCTTTGACTTTTCCAATTCACGAGTCAGCGAAATGTTGATCTCTTGCCACGTGTCCTTCCCAGCACCAACGGCTAGGATCGACTCCACTCTACCCCTTGCAAATATTTCGAAGTTCGATTCTTCAAACTCCCGGATCTACTGCCACCTATCATCCTTGATGATGGACGGTTCCTATGACTTCATAACTTGTCTCGTGCACTTTCCTTGGGATCCAATGGTTGTTGGTCCATGCACTCAGATCTAACGGCTGAGATATGTTCTCCTCTTCTCTGAGCGCTCATTCCTCATGTCTGGACTCTGATCCAATGGTCCAGATTCTTCACAGTGCTTGATCTGACAGCCACTATCACTCCTCCTCCTGAGCTGATGCTTCCTCCCGACTTGGAAGAATTTCTAAGTGTCAAATACCTCTGCCCTGACACACACTTGCGCTCAGTGTGCACCTCTGCGCTATTCCTCCTGATCTTGTAAACAACAATTCTTGATGTTATCATCATTGTTTTCCTTTTTTCCATCCTCGTTGTTGTTCTTGCCATCAATGAAAAGCACACTCTACATGTAAACATGCCAATTACACTTCGACAATCATTGAGATTCTCAATCCCAAAAAAAAATCATTTGGACCCTCAAAATGGCCCCAGAAGTTTAGGAACCAAAAACCTACTAAAAATAGTAAATTGCCAGAAGATTGTTTTGAGCCAGTTGGAATAGGTGGGTAGCCACCGATATCAACCTGGATCAGTACATATGACACGTGTCATTTTTTTATTGGTCCAAATCAACCACTGAAAAGTCCATTTCTAAGTGACATGTGGCACCTTGTCATGCTACAACGTCACCCTGCTAATGTTAGCATGACGTCATCCTGCCAATTGTACGGTCAAGACATATGTCACCCTTGCAGTGGTGACATGTGTCACCTTTGACTTTGATGTTTTCCCTTATTTGACTTGAAATTTGACTAGCTATAACTTTTGCATACAAACTCTGTTTGAGTTGATTTTGCGTCATTGGAAAGCTATCATCGAGCTCTACACAATGATTACATTTTCGAGAACATTTGAGATGGTCAAATTTTGAGCATTTATGCATCCTCCTAGACCTTTGTGAGCGTTCTAGATCCTCTTGGACCTTCTATGAGCATTTTGGATCCTCTTGGATCAACGAGTATAATAAAATAATTGAGCAAGGACGATCGAAAAGAGAGTCCATAAACATTAATCACCACTATTATGATGCAGACAAACAATTATAATGTAGACAAAGCTTCGGTTGAGAGCACAATTGAGAAATCAATGGAGAGAGCACCACCATAGTCGTGTCCTGGTATATTGTGATTGAACTTGTCCACTTAGAATCCCAAGAAACCCAATCCATGAAGGATGAAGAAGTGGGTTTGTCAATATAACCCCGCATTGGTTCTTTAATTCCACATTTCCTACTCACCAATTTGATTGAATTCAAGCACTCCAATGTGCTAAAATCATAAGAAAAAGGAAAAAGGATTGAATAATTGAGTGACTATGAAATAAAATTAAAGTGTGATAGAGATACGTTGGGTTCTAAAAATAATAGCATTGACAATCTATCGTTGATGCAGAAAAACTCAAATTCATGACAGGTCATATGGCCTGCTTTCGAGGCCCTAAAATGAGAGCATGGGAAGAATTAACCTTGCAAAGTGAAGGCCACATATTTATAGCAGACACGCCTCCTCCATACATTAATGCCATGCACATCGTCATGAGTAATATTGAACATAATTGATAATATAGAGGATCACAGATCTCTAAAGTAATTGAAAACTTGATAACAATTGTGTCTAGAGAAGAGGATAAGAAAGTTGCAAGTTCAACAAAGTATATCTTTAACACAGAGTCAATTCAACTACTAAGAGAAATATGTATCATAGTATAAGAAGAAGGAATATAAGTCATACCAACATTAACATTAATATCATCTCAAGTCCAAAAAGATACATTAAATATGGTTCTTGGCGTTATGAATGGAGAGTGTTTGGTAACCCTGTGAAGTGGTAACATCCTGTGATGAGGAGTTAATCGCATAAAGAAGTAGAGGTAGACACATTGAGAAAATTACCTCGACCCTTTCTTCCTTGCTTATTGTAATCTTCTTATTAAACACGAGCCCATTCCAAGGGTGCGTAGATTATATACCACTCAACATGAATCCTGTTAATGGTGAAGCCAAATTCTAGAAGTCACTTCAAATGTCTAGAAATTGATGTTTCAACTACCCCGTCTCTATAAACTCTAGAAACATCTGGCAAAGTCAAAGACACCTAGAAATTTATAGGATTAGATAATTTTGATCTTCTTCATGTAAGTTTTAAACCTGTGAAGTAAAGCAATGCATATAGATTCTTAAGCAAAACATAAATTAATCAATGGCTCATACACATAGTACACAAAGATTTATACCGGAAACCCTCAACCAGGGAAAACCTTTCTTATTTTCATTATATCGAATTTCACAATTCACCATACAATATATACAATGTTTTTAGGTATTCCGTAGATACCAAAACCCTAATCCCTTAATCCAGGATTAATTTAGAAAACAACTAAAAATAGCAAAATGTGATGGGACCGTCGATCTTACGATCTTGACGGTGCTCCTGAACAAACGGTTCAGATTTGTTCTTTCATGATCTATGGATCAGATCTAAGCTCCTTAAATCAACGATCCTCGAGCTTCCATATTTCAACGGTCTAGATCTCTCCGTGATCCAACGGTCAAGATCTTCTCTTCGTGTTTCGTGACTAGACGCTTCACTATTTCGAAAGTTGGCTCACCTCCCTTCTTTCGATTCCAGAAATCGTGCTTGCATCAGATCAACGGTCCATGATGCTGTGAGATCCAATGACCCAGATATCATCTTCGCACTTCGAGACTTAACACTTCATGATTAAGCTCTTATCCAATCGACAACCCAGATCATTCTGTGATCCGACGGTCTAGATTTCATCGAGACTTCACGTTTTGCGATGTTAGAGGTTATCTCACCTCCCTTCTTCTGATTTTCGATATCCGAAATACATCGTATTTGATCAAAAGTGCACAACTCCCCATGATCTAAGGGCTCAGATAAACTCGCAAACTCGGACATTGCGAGTTCCTACAACTCACACCTTTGACTTTTCCAGTTCGCGAGTCAGTGAAATGTTTTATCTCTTTCCATGTGTCCTTCCCAGCACCAATGGCTAGGATCGACTCCACTCTACCCCTTGCAAATATTCTGAAGTTCAATTCTTCGAACTCCCGGATCTGCTGCCACCTGTCATCCCTGACGATGGACAGTTTCGATGACTTCAAAACTTGTCTCGTGCACTTTCCTTGGGATCCAACGGTTGTTGGTCCATACACTCATATCTAATGACTAAGATATATTCTCCTCTTCTCTACATGCTCATTCCACCTGTTTGGACTCTGATCCAACGGTCTAGATTCCTCACAATGCTCGATCTGACGACCATTGTCGCTCCTCCTATTGGGCAGACACTTCCTCCCGACTTGGAAGAATTTTTAAGTGTCAAATGCCTCGGCCTTTGATCCTTCAGTGAGAACGAATTTAACCTTGGCCCTGGCACACACTTGCGCTCTGCATGCACCTCTACGTTATTCCTCCTGAGCTTGTAGACAACAATTCCCAATGCTATCATCATTGCTTTCCTATTTTCCATCCTCGTTGTTGTTCTTTCCATCAATGACAAGCACACTCGGCCTGTAAACATGCCAACACTTCGACAATCATTGAGGTTCTCAATCCCAAAAAAAATTCATTTAGGCCCTCAAAATGGCCCCATAAGTTTAGGAACCAAAAACCTACTAAAAATAGTAATTTGTCAGAAGATTGTTTTGAGCCAGTTGGAATAGGTGGGTGGCCATCGATATCCACATGGATCAGTACAGATGACACGTGTCATTTTTTATTGTTCCAAATCAACCCCTCAAAAGTCCATTTCTAGGTGACATGTGGCACATTGTCATGCTGCGATGTCACCCTGCTAATGTTAGCATGACGTCATCCAGCCAGTTGTATAGTCAATACATATGTCACCCTTGTAGTGGTGACATGTGTCACCTTTGACTTTGATGTTTTCCCTTATTTGACTTGAAATTTGACTAGCTATAACTTTTGCATACACACTATGTTTGAGCTAATTTTGCGTCATTGGAAATCTATCATCGAGCTCTACACAATGATTACATTTTCGAGAACATTTGAGATGGTCAAATTTTGAGAATTTATGCATTCTCCTAGACCTCTGTGAGCGTTCTGGATCCTCTTGGACCTTCTATGAGAATTCTAGATCCTCTTGGATCAACGAGTATAATAAAACAATTGAACAAGGATGATTGAAAAGGGAGTCCATAAACATTAATTACCACTATTATGATGCAGACAAACAATTATAATGTAGACAAATCTTCGGTTGAGAGCACAATTGAGCAATCAATGGAGAGAGCACCACCATAGTCATGTCCTGGTATATTGTGAGTGAACTTGTCCACTTAGAATCCCAAGAAACCCAAGCCCATGATGGATGAAGAAGTGGGTTTGTCAATATAACCCCCCATTGGTTCTTTAATTCCACATTTCCTACTCACCAATTTGATTGAATTCAAGCACTCCGATGCGATAAAATCATAAGAAAAAGGGAAAAGGCTTGAATAATTGAGTGACTATGAAATAAAATTAAAGCGTGACAGAGATAGGTGGGGTTCTAAAAATAATAGCACCGACAATCAATCATTGATGCAGACAAACTCAAATTCATGATAGGTCGTATGGCCTGCTTTCGAGGCCCTAAAATGGGAGCATGGGAAGAATTAACCTTGCAAAGAGAAGGCCGCGTATTTATAGAAGACACTCTTCCTCCATACATTAATGCCATGCACATCGTCATGAGTAATATTGAACATAATTGATAAGATAGAGGATCACAAATCTCTAAAGGAATTGAAAACTTGATAACAATTGTGTCTAGAGAAGAGGATAGGAAAGTTGCAAGTTCAACAAAGTATATCTTTAACACAGAGTCAATTCAACTACTAAGAGAAATATGTATCATAGTATAAGAAGAAGGAATATAAGTCATACCAACATGAACATTAATCTCATCTCAAGTTCAAAAAGGTACATTAAATATGGTTCTTGGCATTATGAATGGAGAGTGTTTGGTAACCTTGTGAAGTGGTAACATCCTGTGATGAGGAGTTAATCGCATAAAGAAGTAGAGGTAGACACATTGAGAAAATTCTTGGGACCCTTTCTTCCTTGCTTATTGTAATCTTCTAATTAAACACGAACCCATGCCAAGGGTGCATAGACTATATACCACACAACATGAATCATGTTAATGGTGAATCCAAATTCTAGAAGTCACTTTGAATTTCTAGAAATCGATGTTTCAACTACCCCGTATCTATAAACTCTAGAAACATATGGCAAAGTCAAAGACACCTAGAAATTTCTAGGATTAGATAATTTTGATCTTCTTCATGTAATTTTTAAACCTGTGAAGTAAAACAATGCATATAGATTCTTAAGAAAAACATAAATCAATCAATGGCTCATACACATAGTACACAAAGATTTATACCAGAAACCCTCAACTGGGGAAAACCTTTCTTATTTTCATTATATTGAATTTCACCATTCACCATGCAATATATACAATCGTTTTAGGTATTTCATAGATACCAAAATCCTAATCCCTTAATCTAGGATTAATTTAGAAAACTGCTAAAAATAGCAAAAATGACCNCTTGGGACCCTTTCTTCCTTGCTTATTGTAATCTTCTAATTAAACACGAACCCATGCCAAGGGTGCATAGACTATATACCACACAACATGAATCATGTTAATGGTGAATCCAAATTCTAGAAGTCACTTTGAATTTCTAGAAATCGATGTTTCAACTACCCCGTATCTATAAACTCTAGAAACATATGGCAAAGTCAAAGACACCTAGAAATTTCTAGGATTAGATAATTTTGATCTTCTTCATGTAATTTTTAAACCTGTGAAGTAAAACAATGCATATAGATTCTTAAGAAAAACATAAATCAATCAATGGCTCATACACATAGTACACAAAGATTTATACCAGAAACCCTCAACTGGGGAAAACCTTTCTTATTTTCATTATATTGAATTTCACCATTCACCATGCAATATATACAATCGTTTTAGGTATTTCATAGATACCAAAATCCTAATCCCTTAATCTAGGATTAATTTAGAAAACTGCTAAAAATAGCAAAAATGACCMAAAAAAAAATTTKGGGGCACTGCCCCGAACGCTGTGCGTAACCAAGGGGGGCCATACCTTCCCCCCCCTGGGACCCCCATAGGAAGTGCCCGATGCACACGACACGAGATGCACTACTAGAGGGATCGTCAAACGCAGTTGTCGAACCTGACATGCCCACACACACACATGCAAAGAATATAACATATACCCAACACATCGTAGGTTTGAGACGACTATCAAATCTTTTAATATGTAACTCTTAAATAGTTTTTCTATTGGAAAAGGATGTGTAATTGAGCAAATGACAATTGAATGTATCTTTTTAAAATATTGCTTTGCTTGTTTTGTTTGTTTTATGATTCCTGTTATTTTATATTTCCCCTGTTTTTAACACATATTCACTACATTTCCTTTTAATATTATATCTGCACATTTTGTTGAATAATTGCTAGGCGATTTCCTTGCGAATTGGGGATAGTTAGTGCTGGGTGATTTAAATAAAAGAAGCCCCAACTCTGTTCAAGTGAGAAATTGGTAAATCATAATCCCAACAACTGGTATTAGAGTTGTAAGGTGAGAAGAGGTCGTTGGTATAATTGTGAGGGATCGTTGGAATGCCCAAAAGGAGAAATTGTGGGAGAATCTATCCATCAGTGAAAAAGGAGAAATTGTTGGCCATGAGAATATTTTGATTCCAACATTGGTTGCTTCAAATTGTTGAAGGTTTAATTGAGCAACACCAAGCTATTGTCCTAGCTGAGTCCCATTAAGCATGGAGGCAACAACGTTGGGTTACATGGAGAAGTTGAATGGGGATAATTTTCCTTATGGCAATCACAAATGGAGGATATAGTGATTTTGAGGGATCAATATTTGTTAATCGATGGAATAGAAAAGAAACCCTCATCGATGACAAATGAATATTGGCTCAAGCTAGACATAAAGGTCATTGCCACAATTGGTCAGTGTTTAACAATGAACGTCTACTTCAATGTGGTCGGAGAGAAGACATCAGAAGATCTATGTCACAAGCTGCATGATCTATATGAGAAAAACACAACATCAAATAAGGTATTATTGATGAAGAAATTATACAATATCAAGATGAATGAGGGAACTTCAGTAGTGAAGCACTTAAATGAGTTCAATATAATTACGAGTCAACTTGCCTCTATTAAAATCATTCTGGATGATGAGATTAGATCAATCTTACTGATGTTCTCTATGTCGAACAAATGGGAGAATATGATTGTTCCTATGAGCACTTCAACACCTGCAGGAACCCTGAAGTTCGATGTTGTTAGTAGCAACTTAATGAATGAGGAGTTGTGACATAAATTAGTTACAGAAAACCGAGGAGAATCTATAACTCTAGCTAATCGCAGTAGGGAAATTGATCGAGGTCGTAAAGGGTGTCTGAGGTCAAGAGGTGGATCAAAATCGAGAAGAGGCAAACTCATTTGTTATCACTGTGGAAAACTAGGGCACATAAAAAAGGAGTGCCAAATCCGGAAGCAAGAATAGAAGGATAAAAAAACAACCATGACATGTCAACCAACACAAAGAAGGTGAGACTATTGTTGTAGTTTCAGAGAATGAGGTTTTATTTATTGTTTCAATGGAAGATGCATGTTTATTTGCGTCCAACTATAACATTGATTGGATTCTTGACTTTGGGCCATCTCAACATGTAACCCCAACTAAAGATAACTTTCTTACATATAGTTCTAGTGATTAAGGTAAAGTGCATTTGGAAAATAATCACTTTTGCAACATTATTGGAGTGGGAGATGTCCAAATCAAGATAAATAAAGGACAACATATCTTATTAAAACAAGTTAGGCACGTTCCAGAGATGCGCATGGGTTTGATCTCTATAGGACAATTAGATGATGAAGTCTGTTCTATAAGCTTTAGAAAAGGTGGGTGGAAAATTAATAAAGGGGCGTTGCTCATGGCTAAAGGATCCAATACATGAGCGTTGTATAGATTAATAGAAATATCAGAGAAATCAAATGTGGTTGTTGTTGCAAGAGAAGAAATATCAACATATTTATGGCATAAGAGTCTCGTTCACATGAGCAAGAAGGGTATCAAAATCCATGCTTGCAAAAATCTGCTTCCAGGTTTGAAATCCTATAATCTTGATCTTTGTGAGCATTGTATATATGGTAGGTTTCATTTATTAGAAGTGGCCATGAATGGAAAACAAATTTGTTAGAATTGATACATTCTTATTTGTTTGGACTAGTAAACATTAATTCATTAGGAGTACCTTTATACTTCGTGATATTTATAGATGATGCATCTAGGAAGGTTTGGGCCTGCGCTATGAAAAACAAAGGCGATGTATTTGAGATATTTCAGAGGTTTCATGTTGTTGTTGAAAGAGAAACTAATCAATTGTTAAAGTGTCTAAGAACACATAATGATGGGGAGTATTGTTCCAATGCATTCAAAGAGTATTGTAACAAGTTTGGCATAAAGCATGAAAAGACTATTCCTCTTACTCCTCGACATAATGGTACTATAGAAATAATGAATCACACTATCATGGAGAAGGTGAGGAGCATGTTGTCAAAATTTGGAGTGGAGAAGCATTTTTGGGAAAAAGTAGTAAAGATAACTTGCTACTTGATAAATCGATCTCCTACTACAACTTTGGATGGTGGCATTCCTGAAGAAGTTTGGACCAGTAAAAGGGTAAATTATTCTCACCTAAAAGTCTTTGGATGTGAAGCATTTGTGCATATTCCTAAAGATAATAGAACTAAGCTAGATGATAAATCCATGAAGTGTATTTTTTGGGGATATGTGGATGGTGAGTTTGATTACTAATTGTGGGATCCAATTAACAATAAAGTTATTATAAGAAGGGATGTGATATTCAATGAGTTAGAGATGTTTAAGAAGTCTACAGGTAATATGGAGTTCAAGAAAGTTGTTGGCAGGTTTGTTGAACAACAAATTGATACTCTATCGTTGCAAGAAAATGAGCAGCATATTCAAGAGGAAGCTAAGCAACAAATGGAAGATGATGAACAACAAGAAGAAGAAATTGTATAGCAACCATTGCAAGAAGTCCAACTTGGAAATGCACCACCACAATTGGCTCACAGATCTACTAGGCCTCACAAGCCTTCACAAACGTATCCTCCCTCAAATTATATTTTATTGACTAATGAAGGTGAACCTGATTGTTTTCAAGAGGCTTGTAAAGTTGAGAACAACAAAGAATGGATGAAAGCTATGGAGGAAGAAATGGGATCTTCGTTGGAGAGAAAAACTTGAGAGTTGATGAAGCTTCCAAAAGGAAGAAAATCCCTACAAAACAAATGGGTGTACATGAGTAAGCATGAGGAAGAAGGGAAAAAGGAAGGATACAAGGAAAAGATGGTGGTGAAAGGATTTGCCCAAAAGGAAGGTATTGATTTCACTAAAATACTCTCTCATTTTGTTAAGATGTCATCTATTAGAATCTTTCTTGGTCTTGCAGATGCTTTAGATTTGGAGTGTGAACAATTAAAAGTAAAGACAACCCTCTTTCACTGTGAATTGAAATGAGAGATATATATAGAGAAACCAAAAGGTTTCAAAATAAAAGGTAAAGAAAACTTTGTTTGCAAGTTGAAGAAGAGCCTCTATGGACTGAAGCAGGCACTTCACTAGTGCTATAAGAAATTTGATTTGTTTATGTTGGAACATGGTTTTAAAAGACTAGAGACTAATCAATGTGTTTTTATCAAAAGATATGGCCAAGAAAAGTACATTATATTATTTCTATATGTGGATGACATGTTAGTGATTGGGCATGATAAGAATATGATTAACAAGTTGAAGAAGGATTTGGGTCCAACATAACAAATACTAGACATGAAGATAATATGTGACAGAAAGGAGAGAAAATTGTGGCTATCACACGAAAAATATATCGAGCAGGTGCTCAATAGGTTCAATATGAAGGATGTCAAGCTGGTCGGTACACCTCTTGCATCCCACTTCAAAGTGAGTGTTGATTTGTGTCCTTGTGATGACAAGGAGGAAGAAGAAATGAGTTAAGTTCCTTATGCTTCAACAATTGGCATATTAATGTATGTCATGGTATGTACTCGACCAGATATTGCACATTCAATGGGAGTAGTGAGTATTTTCTTAGCAAATCCTAGCAAACAACATTAATAAGTGGTAAAGTGGATTTTGAGATATCTAAAAGGTAATAGTGATTATTGTCTCTGTTTTAGTAATAATGAGAAGGTTATACAGAAGTCCACCACTGATTATTTATATAATCAGTGCAGATGCAACAATGTTTTGGGTGTCTAGACTACATAAAATAGTAACCCTCTACATAGCGTTGAAAATAAAGCAAGATAAATTTGTTTGTATTGTGACCGTGAAACTGTCACCCATTTAGCATAAAATAGTAGCCCTCTACATAGCGTTGAGAATAAAACAAATAAATTTGTTTGTATTGTGACCGTGAAACTGCCACCCATTTCAATTCTACATATGTTGACCGTGAAAACCTCCTAATATGTTGACCAAAATTCTACCAAGAGACTATCAAGCACTATGTCGAAGCTTGGCAGGCCTCAGGTGACTTGGTGAGCACGCTTGGGCTAGGATCAAACAGGGAAGAGTTCATCCACAACTTCAGCTTATTATTAATGAGCCTTCGTTTATGCTCCAAGTGGGAGAATGTTATTAATGAGCAGCTTCCAATTTCCAGAAATAGCTATTTCAACTACCCCGTCTCTTAAAACTCCACAAAATTCTGGCAAAGTCAAAGATGCCTAGAAATTGTTCTTACCTATAAATTATTAGAATTGGATAATTCTTTTTAGGCTTGAGACGGCTATCAAAATTATAATTACGCCTAAAGTTGTATATCTATTGACAATAAGTACAATTAATCACTTTTTAATTTAAAATTCCAATCTGATGGTTAACAATTGAAGATGCTGGCATATTCTTAGTCGTCCTCCCAAATCAATGAATGTGATTTCCTCTTCATAACTTATTTTTGAGCGTTTCATTTTGAATGGCTGATGAACGCCGAAAATTCTGCCAAAATAAAAGATGCCCTGAAATTTCTGTTCTTACCTAGAAATTACCAAGTTGAATAATTCTGGATCTTCTTCGTAGGCTTGAAACGGCTATCAAAACTATAATATGTAACTCTGTAAATCGTTTTGCTATCGACAAAGGATGTGTAATTGAGCAAATGACAATTGAAAATATGTTTTAGAAATCTTGCTCTGTTTTATTTCTGTGCTCCTCTGTTTTCTATTTTTACTGTTTTTAATACACATTCGTGCATTTCCTTTTAATACTCTATCTGCCCATTTTGTAGAATAGTTGTTGGGCGATTTCCTTGCGAATTGGGGCTAATTAATGATGGGTGATTTAAATAAAAGAAGCCCCAACTCTATTCGAGTGAGCAATTGGTAAATCAGAATCCCAACAAATCCATCCATTCTTGGAATACGCAAACCTCACCAGGGCCTCCTATGCACCAGTCTTATTCACAATGTATATGCCTCCTGTGCACCAGAGCTTGGAATATATAATCTTGAACTTGTCAAGCTTTCTTGTGGAATAACAATTTGATCTCTTCACATGCCTCAACTGGCATCTTAGCCTTGGCGAAACCACAATTTCCTCTGCTTCACCGTCTACAATGCGTTGGTCTCTTCTGTGTGATATCACAATCAAGCTACACTCAGATATTGATTGATATTGTAACAAAAATTGGAAAACACAAATTAAAAAAAAAAACTACTGATTTGCTTTGTTCCTAGTCTTTGTTGGCCTGAAAGCTTCCAAAGTCCGCCATATTTTTGTTCAGGCCAGATTTAAATTCCTTGGACTAATGGCACGACAGTGTTGCGCACTTCGGAGTTCACGAACATTAACGATGGATTGTTCCGTGACCGTAACTACGCCGGAGAGACTACCTGGCTACGTT
>ML829404.1:23650-38396 GCA_009831015.1 Picea engelmannii | reverse complement strand
CCCCCTGGCTGGGGGGTCCGAGGGAAAGCGAGCCCCTGACGGGGGTTCGAGGGACAACATTCCCCGATTGGGGGTTAGGGGGTGAAGCCCCCAAAAGAATAAATTCCTTGTAAATGTATATCGTAATTTCATAGTAAATTTGAACCGTTCATTATAAGGTCATAGATCGTACGGTAGAAGTTATGTTAGGGTTTTTTTCGCTAGAAGGAAACCCTCTTTTATGAGGAATTGTATTGCAACTATGTATTATTGTGAATATTGTATTATGAGATAGGATACTATGAGAGAAAGAAGAGGAAGTTACAATGGGTGTGTTGTAGGTTGTATCTCTTCATTTGTTGGATAATAAAAAGGAAGGACCTGGAAATTTCTCTGGTGGACATAGCCCACACTAGGTGAATCACGTATATCTATGTCTCTATTGTATTGTGTATCTTCTGGGTTTTATTTCCGCATTTGTTTTTATTTTATTGCTCCGCGATCCTATTTATCTAACAACTAGTATCAGAGCGAAAGGTAAATCATAGGAAAAGAGGGTTCCTAGTTCAAGTGGGAGCAATGGCAGAAGATGGAAATTTTAGGGTCGAGAAACTTAACGACAAAAACTACCAGTTCTGGAAGATGTAGATGGAAGATTATTTATATCAGAAGGATCTATTCCTACCATTGGGTGGAATAGCAAAGAAGATGACAACCATGAAGGATGAAGAATGGGAGGTTCTTGACAGAAAGGCACTAGAAACGATACAATTGAGCTTGGTAGCGTCGGTGGCTTTCAATATTTCAAAAGAAAAGACAACAAAGGAGTTGATGGACGCATTGGCTAAACTGTATGAAAAACCCTCGACGTCCAATAAGGTATTTCTAATGAAGAGATTATTTAATATGAATATGTCAGAAGGTGGGTCTATTGCAGATCATTTAAATGAATTTAATACAGTTACTAATTAGCTAAGTTCTGTAAAAATGGACTTTGATGATGAGGTCAGGGATCTTCTAATCTTGTGCTCATTACCAGAAAGATGGAATGGCTTGGTCATGGCTATAAGTAAGTCTGTATCTAGTTCAAACACTTTAAAATTTGATGATGTTGTTGGTGTTATCCTTAGTGAGGAAATGCAATGGAAAAGCATAGGTGAGATATCAGGTAATGCGTTAAACATGGAGAACGAGGGAAGAAAAAAGGATAGACGAAATGGCTCAGGGAACCGTAGGAATTCTAGGAAGGGCAGATCCAAATCCATACTGGGAACGATAGAGTGCTAGAATTGTGGGAAGAAAGGAGATATAGAGTACAACTCCACATATGTCCAGTGGCACTATATCAAGCTCTACTTCATCAACATAATTAGAAGTGATTGCAAACTTGATTTTACATTGCTTGGTTACTTGTAAATTATTATCACCACATATCCACCCCAATGGATATGGTTTAGAATGGGGATTTGTTTCAAGTCCCAAGTTATTTACAACCTCTTCACTAATTAGATTGGCTTGTCATCCACTGTCTACAAGAGTATCAACTTTAACATTATTTGTTATGACCCTTATGTGGAAAAGTTCATTCCTTTTACACTCATCATTTACAACAACTGATTTAGAAGAGCTAGTACTTGCAATAGAATTTATACCTTGGATTCCCATAGCTACAACCTGTGTCTCGTCACCGGAATCTGATCCAAGATCCACTTGAACTGTTGCAGCTGTGTTATTCTTTCTTCCTTGGTTGGCATACTTCTTTGGCTTCAAGTTAGGATGTAAGACCCAACAACGATCTTCTTCATGGCCTACTTTATTGCAATGCTTGCAAGTAGGCTTCTCCTTTCTTGTTGTGGCTGTCTTCTTCCCTTTCTCTTTTATTTTCCCTAAATCCTTTCCTTGCCAAGCATCTGTAGAAACACTATCACTAACATTCCCTTTACTTGATTCAATGTGAATGGCTTGTACACATACTTCATCAAAGTTAGAAGGATTTAGCATAAGAATAGTGTGCTTGAGATAAGAATGTAAACCACCAATATACTTTAAGAGTGTCTCTTGTGTATATAAAGGAATACACAAATTTAATTCTTTCTTACGAAATATTTGAGTATATTCTTGTACACTTTGACCTTTATCTTGCCTTAAACTTTGCCAATTCATCATTTCTTGTTGCATGTATGCTAATGGATAGAATTGTTTCTTCAAAGAAGTGATAAAATCATTCCCGGAAGAGATTGTTTTACCATTTTTATTGAGATCATCCTTAGTTTCTCTCTCCCACCATATGAGAGTTGTGCCTCCCAATTTGATACTTGCAAGTTGGATCTTTGTTTCATCATCAACAATCATTTGTATCTTGCAATAGACTTCTAATTGTCTCACAAAATTATCTATTTTTTCTACATCTAATTCACCATCATAAGTGGGTAATTGAAACTTTACATCTAATTTTAATATAGTCATATCAGAAGAATGATGAGTTTTCTTAGGTTGATTATCCTTGGAGGGATGTACACTTGCTTCACTTGTAGATGATGAGGATGAAGGAGAAGAAGGTTTTGAAGGTCCACCACCTCCAACTCCTCCTTCTGCTCTTACTGAAGATTCACCTTCTTCAACCTTTGGATTCCTTCGTTGACCTCTTTCATGGCAAAGTTCCTCTACCATGGATTTCATCAATTGAAATGCCTCAAAGAAATCATTCTCATATGCATAAGAACCTAGCTTCCTCGATGAAGACATCTCTTGATTATGCGGTCTCCTTTGAATCTCATCATTAAGAGCCTCAAGTTGGCCTTCTCCTCGCTTGAGTTTTTCTCTGGTGAGCATCCAATGCTTGCAATTCCTATCAAACCTTCAAAACCAAATGCTCTGATACCATAAACTTGATCCAAAAATGAAGGTATTACTGATAAATTGAAAGTTAGTTTAATGTATATTATGCATCAAATCGATAAGAATGCGAAATACATAAACTTATTATCTTGTTTGTGGAATATGAAATGTGACTTTTTCTTGATGCTCATTAATGATTTAACGAAATCACTCATTAATAATCATGCTGCAAATGAAGAGAAGAGAACAACAAAATAGAAAGAGAAATAGAGACAAGAACTTGTTAACGAAGTTCACCAATCGTTGGCTATGTCTTCGGGCCCGCTTCCAAGTGGAGGACCTCTTTATTGCTCGTTAAATGCTCAAAGTTCTCTTACATAGGCTCTTTGTTGTTACATTACATGCTTCAGATCTGTTGTGAAAGACCTCCTTGCTCACATTCATACATGCATCATTAAATTCCTCTCAAAAACATGGCAAAAATGCTTCTCAAAACATGAGAAAAGGCCAAAAATTACAAGCTGCTCATTTAAATCCCTGCATCAAAAGTTCTTCCTCAAGCTTCAAAAAGCCTGGTTTTTATAGTTTTCAGGCTCATATGAGGAAGCCCAACTTCCCCTGAAGATCGGGCCTCTTTCTGGGATCAAATCCTCCTCCAAATGGCCAAGATATCCTAAAAAAACCAATTATAATCATTATATCAGGCAAAATCAATTAAAAATGCAGACAGGGTAAAAAAAATCCACTTTTACATAAATTTGGGCTTAAGCCCCCAAAAGATGGTGCGCGCCCCTCAAATAGTGGTCATATGCACTATATTTAACCACGCGCTAACCCAAAGGGCTAAGCGTCGGCCCCTTAAATCGCGCTAGCTCCTGGTCTTTAGGCGCATGGCATGTGGCCTATGAGCTAATGGATAGACCCCACACACAAGTATAGGGATTAGCCCCGGGTCATGTGGCATGCCCGAAATCCGAGGGCGGACATGTAGAGTTGCCTGGTGGTTATGGGTCGTGCCCCTTTTCCACTGCTTTGTGGTCACATTACCGCACACAACCATGGGCTGGGGCTTAGCCCCAACCCCACTTTCCGCCACCATATAAAATATTGCAACTTAAATAAATTAAAATGTGTTTCATATATTGAGTAGCATGTGGGGCGTGTTGGTGTTGGACCATTCCTCAAGGCGTTAGCTTGGCCATAGGTTGTGGGTTCAAAACCATGGACCTCCAAAGTTTTTGAATTTGCCACTTCGACTGTTGACTGGGTGCCACATGGCTGCCCATGCCTGGGCCACGTGGCACCACCACATTTGACCAAATATTCGCCATGTGTCCACACTGCATTGATCTAAGTCTGGCATATCTGCCCAGTCACAGTTTGCCACTTGTCAACAACTGCTTCTTCCATGTCAGCATTATTAAATAGCTTTGGTGATGTCATGTTGACATCATGCTGACGTCAACATTGACTTTTTTCCAGTTGACCCTTTGACTTTTTTTTTAGTTGTTTGAGAATCTGATCAGAGTACGATAACTCTCGCTTACGAAGCCTGTTTGAGAAAGTAAATATATGGTCAGAATCAGCGCGATGAGTCGGTCTTAATGGAATTGGTTTCACTCAATTCCAAGAACTTTCATTTTTGAGCATTTTCTGAGCCTAGGGAGCCTCCTGGATCATTCCTCTCCACTTTGGAAGCTTTTGGACCACCAAAAGTATGATTTTACTCAGGTAAGAAGTGAGGGTACTACCTCCCCACTTGTCCGTTATCGTCCATCCTTTCTTCTTGGACAATAATCACCTGACTAATTACAACAAACATGAAAACTGAGACAACATTGTTTACCAAAGTAATCATCCCATCAATTGCATAATCATCTCCATTCTTTGTCGCAATTAGCAGCCACACAACACTGAATAGAAGCAAACTAATCAACAATACTAGACATGCTAATGGGAATGAAAAAACATGCTTCCCCTTCCAAGTGGAGGACATCTTTATTGCTCGTTAAATGCTCAAATTTCTCTTACATAAGCTCTTTGTTGTTAAATTACATGCTTCAGATATGTTGTGGAAGACCTCCTTGCTCAGATTCATACATGCATCATTATATTCCTCTCAAAAACATGGCAAAAATGTCTCTCAAAGCACGATAAAAGGCCAAAAATTACAAGTTGCTCATTCAAATCCCTGCATCAAAAGTTCTTCCTCAAGCTTAAAAAAGCCTAGTTTTTATAGTTTCCACGCTCAGTTGAGGAAGCCCAACTTCCCTTGAAGATATTACCTCTTTCTGGGATCAAATCCCCCTCCAAATGGCCAAGATATCCTAAAAAAACCAATTCTGGTCATTAAATCAAGCAAAATCAATTAAAAATACACATACAGGGTAAAAAAAATCCACTTTTACATAAATTTTGTCTTAAGCCCCCAAAAGATGGTGTTGGCCCCTTAAATCGCTAGCGTTGGCCCCTTAAATCATGCTAGCTCCTGGTCTTTATGCACATGGCATGTGGCCTATGGGCTAATGGATAGACCCCGCGCGCAAGTATAGGGATTAGCCCCCGATTATGTGGCATGCCTGAAATCCGAGGTCGAACATGTAGAGGCGCCTGGTGGTTATGGGCCGTGCCCCTTTTCCACTGCTCCGTGGTCACATTATTGCACAAAACCATGGGCTGGGACTTAGCCCCAACCCCCCTTTCTGCCACCATATAAAATATTGCAACTTAAATAAATTAAAATGTGTTTCATATATCAAGTAGCATGTGGGGCGTGTTGGTGTTGGACCATTCCTCAAGGTGTTAGCTTGGCCATAGGTCGTGGGTTCAAACCCATGGACCTCCAAAATTTTTGAACTTTCCACTTCGACTGTTGACTGCGTGCCACGTGGCTGCCCATGCGTGGGCCACGTGGCACCACCACATTTGACCAAATATTCACCACGTGGCAGCACCATATCTGCCCAGTCACAGTTTTCCACTTGTTAACACTTGCTTTTGCCATGTCAGCATCATTAAATATCTTTGGTGATGTCATGTTGACGTCAGCATTGACTTTTTGCCAGTTGACCCCTTTGACTTTTTTTTTTAGTTGTTTGAGAATCTGATCAGAGTACGATAAATCTCGCATACAGAGCCCGTTTGAGAAAGTAAATATATGGATGGAATCAGTGCGATGAGATGGTCGCAATGGAATTAGTTTCACTCAATTCCGAGAACTTTCATTTTTGAGCATTTTTTGAGCCTGGGGAACCTCGTGGATCATAGGTACATTTTATTTATGTACTGGTAATATTGATGCTCCTATCTCTTTAGATTCTATAGGAGTGGATACAACATTGTGGCATCATAGGCTTGGACACATGAGTGAGAAGGGGATGGAGATACTTCACAAAAGAAAATTGTTGCCAGATCTTAAACAAATTGATTTGGATTTTTGTGAGCATTGTGTTTATGGACAACATAAGAGAGTCATATTTCTCAAAGTTGGAAAAGAAAAGAAGAGTGAAAGGTTAGAGCTTGTGCATACATATGTATGGGGACTAGCTCAAGTATCATTTCTTGGTGGCTCTCGTTATTAT
This sequence comes from Picea engelmannii, assembly GCA_009831015.1. Taxonomy (NCBI): domain Eukaryota; kingdom Viridiplantae; phylum Streptophyta; class Pinopsida; order Pinales; family Pinaceae; genus Picea; species Picea engelmannii. The sequence goes on along the minus strand of ML829404.1, from coordinate 31,998 downwards.
GTTACTTTTATTGATGATGCAACTAAAAAAACTTGGGTTTATTGCATTCGAAAAAAATCTAATGTTTTTGATATTTTTAAGCAATGGAAATCTTTGGTTGAGAATGAGATAGGAAAAAGGTTGAAGTGTCTTGGATCAGACAATGGAGTTGAATATTGCAACAAGAAGTTTGATGATTATTGTTCATACCATGGGATTTGTAGAGAGAAAACAATTCCAAGAACACCACAAGAAAATGGTGTGTCGGAAAGGATGAACAGGAAAATCATGGAGCGTGCAAGGAGTATGAGATTGCATGTTGGGTTGCCCTTACAATTCTGGATAGATGTTGTATATATTGTTGTTTACTTAATAAATAGAGGACCTTCAAGCTCTTTGAATGGTGGAATTCCAGAGGAGGCAAGGATAGGTAAAGAGGTAAACTATTATTTTTTGAAGACTTTTGGTTGTGAAGCATTTGTCCATATTCATAAAGAAAATATAACAAATCTTGAAGAAAAATCCAAGAAGTGTACCTTTATTGGATACAATGTTAATGATTTTTGTTATTGCTTATGGGATTATGAAAATCACAAAATCATTAGGAGTAGAGATGTCATATTCAATGAGAAGGTCATGTACAAAGATCAGTTGCAGGGAAATATATAAGAAAAAGAAAAACCAGAGTACACAATGCTTGATGAGATCATTGAAAAAGAAATTCCAAAGCTACCAGAAAATAAAATTGTACAACAACAAGAGCAACAGGTACCTCAAAATCTTACAAGTGTTAGAATATATACCAAGTTAAGTAGACCCCCTGAATGATACTCTCCTTCATTGTATTATTTATTGTTGACTAATTCTGGTGAACCAAAATGTTATGAAGAGGCAATGCAGGTAGACACTAAAAGGAAGTGGGAGAAAGGCATGAAAGACAAAATGGATTCCCTCGTAAATAACCATACTTGGGACTTGGTTCATTTTCCTGCAGGAAAAAGAGCATTGCAGAATAAATGGGTTTACAAGTTGAAGGAAGTAGATGGAGGCAAAAAACGGTACAAGGCTAGGCTTGTTGTAAAGGGGTTTGCACAAAAGAAAGGTATAGATTTTGATGAAATATTTTCTCATGTTGTTAAAATGAATTCAATTAGGACTATTTTAAGTCTTGTGGCAATAAAATATTTACATCTTGAACAGTTAAATGTAAAAACAACTTTTCTCCATGGGGATTTGGAGGAAGAGATTTATATGCAATAGCCACAGGGGTATGAGGTCAAAGGGAAAGAAAATTTGGTATGAAGGTTGAAGAAGAGCTTGTATGGATTAAAGAAATCTCCAAGGCAGTGGTATTTGAAGTTTGACAGGTTTATGACAGAACAAGGTTATAGTAGATGTCATTCTGATCACTATGTTTATTTAAAAGGGTAGAAAATGGAAGTTATATTATCTTGCTATTGTATGTAGATGACATGCTTGTTGCAGGGTCTAATATGAAGGATATAAATGCACTCAAGAATAAATTAGCTAATTCATTTACGATGAAGGATTTGGGTGCTGCAAATAAAATCCTTGGTATGAGAATAATAAGAGACGGGAAAAATCGCAAATTGACATTGTCTCAAGGTGAGTACATAGAGAAGGTGTTGGGGAGGTTTAGAATGCAGAATGAAAAACTAGTTAGTACACCTTTGGCTAGCCATTTCAAATTAACTAAGCAAATGTCTTCCAAGACACAGGAGGAGATAGAATACATGTCCAGGGTCCCTTATTCATCAACAATTGGCATCTTGATGTATGCGATGGTTTGCATAAGACCAGATATTGCACATGCAATGGGAGTTGTGAGAAGGTATATGAACAATCTAGGTAAAGAACATTGGGAAGCAGTAAAATGGATTCTCAGGTATTTTAGAGGTACTTCTACTCATGCATTATAATTTGCAGGTTCAGACATTGTTCTACAGGGATATGTTGATTCAAATATGGCAAGTGATAAAGATAGTAGTAGGAGCACCATAGGGTATGTTTTTTTTGTATATGGAACAATGGTAAGTTGGATTTTGAAACTGCAAAAGGTTGTTGCACTTTCAACAACAAAAACAAAGTATGTTGTTGCTACAGAATCTAGTAAAGAAATGATTTGGTTACAAAGGTTTATGGAGGAATTGGGAAAGAAGTAGGAGAATAACAGGTTGTACTGTGACAGTGAGAGTGTCATTCATCTTGCAAAAAACTCAACCTTCCATTCTAAGACTAAGCATATACAACTCAGGTATCATTTCATACAATCCTTCTTAGAAGATGGACATTTGAAGTTGGAAAAGATACATACTAGCCAGAATCCCGCAGACATGTTAACAAAGGGAGTAACCCGGGAGAAACTAAGTTCCTTCTCAATTTCAGTTGGTCTTCAAGCATGAAGGTGAAGATGAGAAATTTTCTAGGTCCAAGAAGGATCATAGTCCATCAAATACATCAATGAAAGAATAATTCATACTTGTGATAATTATATGATGAAATTATTATTAATGTAAGTAGACTTATTCTAGAAGTCTATGTATGATCAAAGATGAGGACAATGAGTGAAGTTAGGGATGGAGATATTCTTGGAGATATTGTGGAGATAGTTGTGGAGATTGTTATGCTATATTGGACATATTTTTATGAGAACCTCAATGCTATATTATGGGGCCTCACGAATGTATTGTGTGTAAGAGAGATGTATCAATATTTTGTACATTAATGAATATGTGAGTTTTGTGTATATATTTGCGTTCTTATGATGATTTCTGTGTTATTATTTGTTGCTCTGTTGCTCATAATTCCTACATTTGGTATCAGAGCTAGTGGCAGATCTGTGGGTATAGTGGAAGAAGATCTGTCTCATTTTCGTAGTAATGGAGATAGTTCATAGAGTTTATGATTGAGAAATGTGTTTCGTACAATAATTGAAATTGAGAGATCGTTGCATGATAGATGAGCTATGTCAGAGTCATTAAATGCGTCATTGTTGAAGGTGAACTTGTGTGTAGAAGATGAGAACTGAACACCAATACTTCCAGATTGAGTGTACGGCAGGCGATCTTGCGAAAGATGTGAATGATTGGCATTGTTGTGTGGAGGAGAATTTGTTCAAAGAGAGAAGACACACAATTTACAAATTGAGCCACCAATAAAACTACCCAACCACCACAGGAGAGAGCACAATGACGATTTGTGTCTGCATAAACGAGTCGGTGTGGAAGAGGAGTCGTGTGGTAGAAGATCCTATGCCGTGTTTATTGTGGGAAAGTGAAGATCGGGATGAGAAAATTTCACATGGTGAGATCATGGACGTGAAGGAGACTATCATGTGGTGCTCGATTAAACCCAAGAAATCGAGCAAGGAAATTTTTGGAGGATATTGCTGCCCACTCTCATTTTGAAAGAGTGGATTGGATCCCTCTCGCAAGAGATTCAGGTCCAAATCTTGTATGGTATCACTGGATAATAGCTCTGTGAGAAGGAGCCACCATCTGAGAAGGAGGCATCACGAGGAAGAAGAAATCATTGTCAAAGTGATAAGAGAAGTAGATTATGCAAGGCACACAATTGTTGTAAAAGGTTCCAAATGTTCAAGTGAACCTATCCACATGCAAGAAGAGGTCTGAAGAGCACAAAAACGCAGGCTTGTAATATTGGATGCATTAATTTAATTGTTGTCAACATTCTAGTTGGAGGACATGGGCATGTTTTAAATATAACTTCTCATGTAGTGTTGCATGATTTTGCTAGTAGAAAAGATCTCAGGTAGCGTATATTGGCCTTTACAAATATTCTCCATATCAAACATGGACTAGGTCATTTGCATCGGCTACCAACAATTTTATTGAGCCTGTGGCAACTATAATATGAAGAGAATCATATATTGAAGAAGACCTGCTATAGCAATTTTAACGAGAGGATGATTATGTATATATCTGAAGGTACTGGTAAACATGAGGTAAGTAGTCACCAAAGAAGTTGTAAAAGGGGATTTATCATTATGTTTCTTATCAGTACAACCTTGTTCTCTTCTTCTTCATTGTTGAGGATATGTACTGAAATCAACAATTTCTAAATTTTTGATGATGTGGAAATCCAGGTTTGTTGTATACATTGTTTGCTTTCTTCACCGTTTTTTGTGGGGATCTTCCACAACCAAAGATGGTCTTCTTCCCAATGGAAATTTTGACTAGGCTCCTCAAAGCTGGGTTGTCATCAGAAATGTGATTTTGGGCGAGTACCTATTATCTTAGTGGATCCATATATAGTTTAACAGTAAGAGTGTGGGTGTCTTTCCCGCCATTTCTATGATTTTCAACGACAGTAACAAGCTATTGTGGAGGAGTTTTCTACTATGAGAGATAAGTTCTCTTAAATTTAAGTTATTATTAAGTCCAAAAGTTAGGAAGTGTGAGTGAATTTTGTAGGTCAAAGTAAAAGTAAAATTTAAGGGTTAAACTTTCATTGAAATCTTGTAAAATTTTCTATTTGAGAACAAAGTTTCAAGTGTTTCTATAGTGGAACATTTTGGGTGCATGTTCAGTGGTACCCGACACCCAAATATTATTGTTGTTGTTTGAAAGAAGGGTGCATGATCGGTTGTACCCGACACCCTGGTTATTGTGTTATTCTTCAACAAGCGATTGTGATTCCACAATTCATAATGGGTAAAGGAGGAAAAAGACTTCAAACAACTAATCAAGAAATTGAATTATTACAACAAGACCTCGAAGATGCTTTGCAAGAAATAGATAGATTACAAAAACAAAATCAGTCAATAATGGGAAAAGTTGCAGAATTCAGGACACGAGACAATTATCTCTATCATGAATTTGTTTGCTCTGCTACAAAAGGCATTGACACGCTAGAAAAATAAATGACATCATTAGATAAATTTATGGATGATATTTTAAAAATTGAAGATCAAAAGGACAAATTGATAGAATCACTACAAAAAGAACTATTGGCAAAGGAGAATGTATTGTCAACACTCGCAAATGAATTCAAACAACTACAACAAGAAAAAGTAAAGTGTGATGCAATGTGTGATACTAGTGACTTGATTCAAAAGATTGATAGTTCGGGTGATTCTTGCTTTCTGGTTGATGATAATAACGTTGACGTACATATCTCTCTCTCTCTTCTTAGGAGGCTCCAAATAATGTTCCAAATGATGATGCTCAAAATGATGATGATCATGATGATATTGATGACGTTGAAATAGGTTTCTTTGAAAAACACACTAAGGGAATAGGTTCAAAATTTTTGAATAAAATGGGTTATAATGGTAAAGGTTTAGGAAAGAATTCTCAAGGTATCCAGAAGCCCATACAAGTATATGTAAGACCAAGAAATGAAGGCCTTGGTTATGAATGAAACACAAGCAATGGAGACATCAAATTTGTGAAAGCAGAATCATCAACAACAAATGAATCATCTACAAGTAGTAGTAGAAACAATGAACCTAGTGCAACAACCAAAGCATCCAAAACATCCAACCAAGTAAAAGAGCATGAGCAGAAGAATAAAGAATGTTGAAGTCAGTGTGGAAGAATAGGACATGCCAAAGAAAAATGTTGGAATTTATATCCATGCAGTATTTGTGGTCTTAAAAATCATGATAATCAAAAGTGTTGGAACAAAGAAATTTCAAAGCCTTATATACAAGTACAATGTGGATGTATAGATGTCCCTGAATGGAAAAATGTTATGTTCATGTTGAAAGGATTTTACAGGTTGAAGTGTTCAAATGTACGACAATATCTCCCATATAAAGTTCATGAGTTAGTTGGTACCTCAAAGGTCATTTGTTATTAAAGTCAGTTGTACATGATTAAGAAAGAGTTGTCAGTTTATTGAGTCATTGATTTGAGTCATGGTAACCCAAAAAACACTTTGTAATGTCAAATGTAAGTTTGTGGTCAGCTAAAACCACTTGATGTAATGAATGGTTTGTGACAATGCAAAACCAGTTTGCGGTTGTAATGGTTACGGGTAAGACGATAAAACCCAGTATATGATGTATTGGTTGAGGGTAAGCCATAGAAAACCCATGGGAAGATCAAGGGTAAGATAAAAATCCTTGATATGAAGATGATGCAGTTCAGATGATTGACTCAGATATAGTTCAGGAAGACAAAGTCAAATGAAGAAACAAATGAAAATGAAGAAGAATTAAGATGATGCAGAGAGGATGCCTAAGACTAAAGGTGATGCAGAATGCAAAAGACACAAATGAAGACAAATCAAATATCTAGTTTGAATCACAAGTATTCATTAAGGGGGAGTATGAAGGAACAATTCATGCTTGTGCTAATTATATGATGAAATTATTATTAATGTAAGTAGACTTATTCTAGAAGTCTACATATGATCATCAATGAGGAAAATGAGTGAAGTTAGGGATGGAGATATTCTTGGAGATATTGTGGACATTGCTATGCTATATTGGACATCTTGTTATGAGAACCTCAATGCTATATTATGAGGCCTCACGAATATATTTTGTGTAAGAGAGATGTATCATTATTTTGTACATTAATGAATATGTGAGTTTTGAGTATATATTTGCGTTCTTATGATGATTTATGTGTTATTATTTGTTGCTCTGCAGCTCATAATTCCTATAATCATAGGTGGAGTTGTTGAGATCAGTCTCCAAGTGGGAGATTATTGGTCATGGAGCCTGATTATCTTCCTAATTCATAGGTCTTTCTTTTTAGACGTGGTTATACCCCATGAAGACTATACACCCCAAAATACCATACACTCCTCAATGCGGGGCGGTTCCAGGGGGGGCCTTTCCGCCCTACGAGGTCTGGGGGGCTCATCCCCCGGCTGGGGGGTTCGAGGGCAAGCAGGCCCAAAGTGAGGGTTCATGGGACAATGTTCCACGTTGGGGGTTCAGGGGTGAAGCCCCCGAAGGAGAAATTGCCTTGTAAATGTATATTGTAATTTCATAGTAAATCCTGGCCGTTCATTATAAGGTCACAGATATGACGATATAAGTCATGTTAGGGTTTTTTTCCCTAGAAGGAAACCCTCTTTTATGAAGAATTGTATTGCGGTTGTGTATCATTACGAATATTGTATTATGAGAGAGGAGACTGTGAGAGAAATAAGAGGAAGTTACAACGAGTGTTTTGTAGGTTGTATCCCTCCATTTGTTGGATAATAAAAAGGAAAGCATTGATAATTTCTCTGGTGGACATAGCCCACACTAGGTGAACCACATATATCTATGTCTCTATTATATTGTGTATCTTCTGTGTTTTATTTCCGCATTTGTTTTTATTTTATTTCTCTGCGATCATGTTTCTCTAACAATTAGACCTCGTACTATATAATTTATGAACCCATTGAATAAGCTATGGGGATAACCTTCACCTTCTCCACCCAGCCACTAAAGTGGCGCGAGGTATCCCGGAACTAGTTATTAGACGAGGGACACACAACATGGATGTTATGTATACACCTGATCATCGATTATATGAAGGGGTTGATTGAAACATTCTGCACATTCCATAAATTTCCAAGACATGTTTAAGGAGAGTCGAGTCTCACTCATTAAGAGATTCTTGGGGTTAGCAGAGTAGTTCAACATTATGAAGGTCGATCTACCTTGATAGAAGGATTCTGCAAAAGGATTTTAACCAGTTGAGACAGAGGCATAAAGTACATGTTCATTTATTTTGTTTATCATGTAACATTGTAGTGGTTTTCTGTGGAATTAGGATGTTATTTGCAATTATTATTACAATTATTAATACTAATGTGCTGAAAATATATTTATGTTATTCTTACAACCACGAGTATTTTGGATGCTATTATGAATTGGGATTTTGAATCATAATAAAATGCCTTGGCTATCCCTTTTATCTACTACGTAATAAATTGCATGCAATATGTTGGACAATATGATTTCCTTTTTTTAAATATATGCCAAGCATTTACCAATAACACTAAACAACGATAAGCTAAATCATACAAAAGGAAGCTACATAGCATAAATTGGGAACATTACACCAAGCCCTACCAAACCAAATGCAAACTAAACATAAATATTTAAAACAAGTTTTGTTCATCCCTTTTATTCCATTAGGGCTTCATCACTTCACGTTATGAGAGTATTTTCTTTATATGAAGTAATTAGTAACATGGGTAGATCCAATCAAGATTATAATATCTTTTATAGTATATTTTCCTATTAATGCCCCCCCCTCCCACCCTTATATAGAGGGTGGGAGGGGGGGACATTAATAGGAAAATATATTATATATTTTCCTATTAATTCCCCCCCATATAGAGGGTGGGAGGGGGGGGCATTAATAGGAAAATATATT
>ML829404.1:0-14126 GCA_009831015.1 Picea engelmannii | reverse complement strand
TCATAGATTGGAGTTGGCTGCCGATAGCAATCAGTGCAGGGCTTGCACTGCGTCCATGTCAGGTCACTGCCGGTGTCCAGGATTGCAGAAAAGGATAATGATGGCGTGCCAATCGCCATCTTCATGAGAAATTCTCCATTTCCTGCATATACTGGAGCCTCCACTGCCTTCACTTCATTAACAGACATCTGTAATTTTTCTAGTCTGTCTTGACTGCGTTTGATTGCTCGTTTCAAACGCTCAGTGGATGTAATATTACCTGGAGAGAATGGAGAGAGCGGTGAATCTGTATGCAGAAGATCTATTCTCAATCCTTTAAGGGGTTCCTCTGGTATTCTCACACCAATCACTTCATGTACTGGAAATTTGGATACATGCATGCATTGGATCAAACGAAATACTGAGAGCAATAACGTCAAAGTAATAATCAGCCCTTTGTAGGCACCGAAGGATCTAGCCGAGTGCCCAGCCATATCTCTCCTACAACTCCCTAGAGATATTTCCTGAGGTCAGAAGATTATGCGGTAATCAGGGCGATGCATCGTATTTATAGGAGGCAAAGTCGTTTTCTTCGTCCTACGGATTGATGGACAGACCATAAACATAGACGGTGCATAAACTTTGTCAACATGGACAGAAAATATTTTTTAAGGTGAATGGTGTATAAATGAGATATATACACTTAAATTAGTTTATATATATATATATATATATATATAATAATTTTTTTTTATGGTTATTGATTATTTTTCTCAAAAAAATCCATCATAATAATAATAATTATAGGTTACTTCCTAAAAAGATATTAATATTAGTAAGTGATATAAAAAATTTCATAATATTTTTTCAATACAAAAATTATATTATGATTAAATGTATAAAAAGAAATATAATTATTTCATTAAAAACATTGTAATTTTAACATTAATACAAATAGTTTAATATAAAGTATTTTAAAAGTTTAAGTAAACAAGTTAATAAAATAAAAATAAATAAATATAATTAAAAAGTTTTTTTATTGTAAAATAAATAAGTTTATAAAATTAAAAAAAAAAATTAAGTTACTAGAATATTAGATAAGCTCTTGTTTGTGGAAAGATTTATTTTTTTTACAAAGAGGATTTGTTTTAATGGAAATCTCAATTAGTTTTTCCATATTAATGTTTTTAATACATTTTTTGGGATTATATTTTCCTTCTCATTGTATTGTATTGGAAGTTCATAAATTATTGTAAATTTTTCTTTTCTTTATCTTGTAACATGGTCTTAAGTTTATGTGGTTCTTAATGGAGTTCCAAGAGATAGAGGACAAGTAATCTATGATTGTGAAGTTTGATGCATTGGTCCAAGTAAACAACATGGGATTGTTGAGAATGTTGCTATCAACTTGAGTGATACTCCAAAAGATGGAGGACAAGTAATCTATGATTGTCAACTCTGATGCACTCATCCAAATGAAAGACATGGGATTGTTTAAAATGTTGTTATCAACTTTAGTGATAAAACATGTGAAGGAGGTGGGAGGATGAAATAATGAATGGCATGAGATTGTTGAAAATATTGTTATCACTAAAAAAATGTTGTTATTTACTTGAGTGATAAAATATGTGAAGGGGGTGGGAGGCTCAAATAATGAATGACATGGGATTGTTGAAAATGTTATTATCAACTTGAGTGCTAAAACATGTGAAGGAGGTTGAAAGCTGAAATAATGAATGGTATGGGATTGTTGAAAATGTTGTTATCAATTTCAATGATAAAATATGTAAAGGAGATAAAAAGCTGAAATAATGAATGGCAGGGGATTGTTGAAAATATTGTCATCAAATTGAATTTGAGTGATTAAACATGTAAAGGAGGTAGGAGGCTGAAATTATTATACTTAAAAAAACCAAACATATAGCAAATGATGATTTTAGATATGCAATTTTTAAAAATAAAAATTGTAAAACTGAAAATTGCAAATAAGCTTGAATATTAAGGAAAGTTTTTAATATGTTTTAAGTCATGTTGAGTTTTATACTTAAAACATATTCAAAATTTTGTAAAATGTCTTTATTTTTTCAAAAATTAAAATTTTAATTTAATATATTAAATAAATCCTTATATTATATAATATTTAAAACTTATATTATATACTATTAAAAATAACATAAACAATGTCGAAATTTATTATAAACTATGATACTGTCCATATATTTAAATTATTAAACAAAAAACCCTATTATGAAAGGAGGAGTGATATAATCCTTAAAACATTTTTACATGGTAACCTGTATTATGTAAAAACTATAATGTTGGTTTAGAGTATGGTTGATGCATAAGTAGTGTACGGCCCAACTAGAAATTTATGTTTTTTTTTTTAATTCACAATATTGACATGGTATTGTAGTAGTTTATTAGTTATAATCTGGATAGGAATTTCAAATCAATGTAACTTGTTGAATTTGATGGTTCCGACACGGTTGTGACACGATTCGACGACTTTTGTTGACGCTCAGGGTTAAATTGATAAAATTGACGACTTTTGAGGATTTCCGTTAAATTTAAGACTTTTGAAAATTTATCTATCGAATTCTTCCATCCCTAGCTAAGATGCGGCAAATAGGACTTATGTATTTTGTAAATATTAAGTGGGCTTTGTCACAGATTTTGGAAAAATATTTTTTTTTTTTTTAGAGAATTTACTGGTAAAGTCTACCATGTTATATATATCCTACTTTTTAGGATTTGAACTATTTCTTAAAAAGAAACAAGGAAATTTATTGATAAAGTTTATGATGTTATATATATTTTATTTATTTAGATTTAAACAATTTCTTAAGAAGAAACATATGTTCTTAACCATTAAAACCACTCAAACTATATATATATATATGAAATTAGATTAAAAAATATACTCTAAATTCAAGTTTCAAAACAATGTCTATCTAAATTCGAGTTTCAAAACAACGCCTCAACATCAATATAAATACAATGGCGTGGAGTAGAACATCTTTTCCCTTCATTCCTTTCCAACTTAAGTTAATAATATCTCTCGATCGGTATGGCCGGAGAATCAGTATCTACATCTCCTGCAGTTACCTGCAAGCGCCAGCTTCGTCTGCTTATTCCTTTGTTATTGTTGTCTGTATCTGTATGCCTTACCTGGATGGAATGCTAGCATGTAACTAACTTTAATTCGGTGCAAGCGCTGAATGGATTGAGAGTAGATTTTTTCGCATATAGGTTCACAGCTCTCTCCAAATATTACATCCACTCAACGCTTGAAACGAGCAGTCCAACGCAGTCAAGAGAGACATTAAAAGGTGAGATATAAGCACAGGCAATGGAGAATTTCTCATGGAGATGGCAATTTGTACCCCGGTATTGTCCTTTTCTGTGATTCTGGACACGGGAAGTGATCTGATATGGATGTAGTGCATGCTCTGTAGTTATTGCTATCAAAAGACAACTCCAATCTATGATTCTTACCAGTCCTCCACTTATAGAACAGTCCAATCTATGATTCTTACCAGTCCTCCACTTATAGAACGGTCCTCTGAACAAGCTCTCTGTGCCAAACGCTTCCAGCCTTTACTTGCAACAATAATGGAAACTGTGAATACATGTATACTTATGGTGGCTCCTCCTCCACCCGGGGGAACATTTCGTAGGAGACCTTTACGCCTTCTTCTCAATCATTCCCCCATATTGCGTTCGGTTGTGGCAATGTCAATGAAGGAGATGGCTTGCAAGGAGGTGGATTAGTAGGGTTCGGACGAGGCCCTCTCTTCTCGGTCTCACTGATCCTCCTCCTCCAAAACTAATCCTTTGTTTGTAGGTCACCACTGCTAGCCTGAATGGCCAGGCCGTTAGTTCTGTTAGCGACCAAAATGCAATGGTATTTTTGAGAGTACTTTCACCACTCTCTACTTGATTTATCGTTTTTTTTCAGTCTTTTGGACAATATCTTAACCTCCAGACTCGTCATCAAGTTCCTGTTGATCACTTTTGCCCAGAAATCCTTTGGTTTCTCCCTTTTGACCCTCAATACAAAAATGTTTCCCAAGATATTAAATCTGGAAATATTTCTAGTTTTTTCATTGAGTTCTTATCAAGGAGGAGTGTGTTTTGAAGTGGCTTAACTCTAGTCTAAACCTAAAGATCTATGCATAAATCTTTTGCATTATCCTAAATCTAGAGTTTATAAAAGCCACATGCCCCATTCTCATGCTAAGTCACGAGGCAAGCTTGGCCAATTTATGAGTCAAGTCACAGGTCAGCACTCCAATTTAAGCCCGAAGGCCAGCTCCCACTCCAAATGCTCCAAGTCTCATCTGACCTGCAGCCACAACACACAAGTATAAACAACGCATGTCACAAACGCCAGCTTTCAAGGATACTTGTCATATTCAGTTGCACGAATTTTGGTGATTAGGGAATTGGAAGCTCGGCGCATGCAAACATAGTTTCTTGACAGGCGGTGGTATATGATGTAATTTGTCAAAAGCACAAACTATCAGATGTTTCATTAATCACGATGGTATCCAACGTTTTCCTGCTCCCATTCTCATTCTCGTCTATGTGAGATGTGCTCAGTATTGGTCGAGGGGGCAAATCCCAAGTCTACATATCAAGCACATTCAACTCAAGCTCGAGTCTACCTATCACAGCGCAAGTCCATACAACAGCCACGAAGCCACAAGCCATTTTCATGCTATGTCTACAGGTCTCTCGGGTTTATAGCTTTGGAGGACCCACGAGCCAAGCCAAGAGTTAACATACATTCAAGCCACGAGTCAAGTCGTATGTCGACACACCAAAGCCCAACGCTTATCGCCAAGCCCATGAGGCCTTGTCTCATTTAACTCGTCAAATGGTCATAAGAGCCTTGGCGCATATAAAACATGATAAAGTTCCTAGTTGCCCGATGCATATGAGATTGTGCTCATTCATAAAATTTAAAACACAGATTTTTACTACACAGAACGCAGGAGCCCGATTTGCAGGCAGAGAAGCTATTCGGATCATCGACATTATGGAAAAAAGAGAGGACTCCATGGCAAAGGTTGAGGTAATAACTGCTGCACTACAGTGTGCAGAGGTGATGCCTGACAAACGACAGTGTGTACTCCATAAGACTCTGGATATTGCTGCACAAATAATCACAATCGTTGAAAAAGGGGAAGGGCCAGAGTTTTCAAGAATCATGTTTTTCTGTTGAGATTGAAATGACAAGAAATATGGCTGTATCACCAGATGGACTGCATTCTAGATTGCTTCTGTAGCGTTACTTCATTTTACAACTAATAGAGGACCTGTCATGCATCTAGGCGACTAAGGAAAGTGGAGTTCTGTTGTTTCTCGTAGACTGGAAATTGGTTATTCAATTTGTTTGAAAAATAATGTTTTCAAAATCCATAGCTGCAGAGATTATTTCATCTGCATACAAAGTTGAAACAGAGTGGCGCTACCTAATTTTGCTACCCAATATCTGGCAGAGAACAAGTTTGCACACAAACGCAGCATAAGGGGCGCTATGTAATTTCGCTACCTAATATTTCACATAGACAAAAGTTTGCATGCATATGCAGCACAGTGGCGCTACCTACAGGCGCTACCTTTTCTACTTGTCCAAGTTTTGAAGTGCGCTATTCAGACTACTACCTAAAGAAGCTACCAACAAACACCAGGATTCAGGAGGGCTAAGCTAACAACTTTTTGGATAGCTGATGATAGAGAAGATTGTAGAACAACAGCTGGCATCAAGAGGACAACCACATGCTTTTGAAAGACACATGGAAAAGAAGGAATTGCGCAGCAAAAGGGAATCAAATCAGTTTGAAGTTTGGTTGGATTAGTCACTAACATTTTCCTGTTTTATAGCATAGGTTGTTAATTAAGTTGTTAAATCAAATAAATGTTTAGAGATTTTCAAGGGAAGGAGGCCAACTCGTACCTCCAATTGTTGCCTCCCTTTTGTTATAATAAGATAGATCAAATGCTTTGGAGGGTTGAATGGTAGAGCTAGGTTCCCATATTGTAATTTTTTTTGACTTAGTAGACTGTTCTCTGGTTATGGACCTGAGAATTTTTGTTTAGTTGAAGTCAATTTTTCTTTATATCATTTCATTACTTTTTATGGTGAAGTGTTCATGACTGGGGGATTCACATGAGTTTGTCGTGGTTGTGTTATGATGAATGTTTGATTATAATATTGTTGTGATTTTCTTCAGTTTTCTTTAAACTTTGGATTCAAAAAGATCTTGTGTTTGGGTTTTTCTTTCTTGGGATGCTTGAAAACCTGATGTTAATAGTAGACCTTTACACCTCCCTCACTAAATCTTCTTCCTTTTCACTTTTACTTCTATTCAATGGCCGAAGTTAATCAAGACCTCATTTGCTTATGCATTCTAGCCCAGATTTCTGAATTAAAACCTTATTATTCGGAGTCTTTTTCATTTGACCTTTAAAAAAACTCATTTACATTTACAAAATCTTTAATGTTACCAAGCTCACCTGATTACAGTGTAGGGTGACTTTTGGAGTGATAACAAGTTCGACTCCTATTCTTTAAAGGAGCTCAACGACTGACTATTAACTTTCATTGGAGGGAATCAGCCTCGGCTGTCAATCATTGGATATCCCTGACGGTACTTTTGATCTTCAATATGATGGCTCTGGCAGACTTGTCATTGACTCTTGAACGGCTATCACTTATCTGCCACAGACAGCTTATAATGTTGTGAAGGAAGCGTTTATAATGTTGTGAAGGAAGCGTTGAGGTCATCGATTAATCTCCCACTGGCCGATTCCTCTGGCGTTGTCCTGGACCTATGCTTTAACCAACAGGGCACATCAAATCCAAGATTCCCTGCTACGAAATTCCATTTCAAGGGAGCAGATTACGATTTTCCCACAAATAACTACTTAATGATTGTTAACAGTGAGATTATCTGCCTTCCATATTCGGTAATGAGATTATCTGCCTTCCATATTCGGTAATGTCCAACAGCAGAATTACGAAATACTTTACGACAAGGAAAACAACGCCCTCTCCTTTCCGACAACAGCTTGCGACGCCCTCCAAGTAACCAAGCGAACAAGCAAGCAATTGCTAAAGGATACGTTACGATAATTTTCTTCTTTCTGCTCAGTATTGTCCCGAGCTTCACTCGATTGCCTGTATTTGTTTATTTTGTAAGTTTAAACTTTAAACTCGTAAGATATATATGCATGATGAAGAAGTAGTACATGGGCAATAGGTCAGTTGGTCAGTATAGAATTTAATCTCCATTTAGTTACCTAATTAAACATGTCCATCATGAAATTGGAGGGAGGAACAATTAGTGGGGAAATTCTTCCAACACATTTGCTGCAACTTCCGTTTATTCCCCTTTCGATTTGAGTCGGGCGATGGCGAATTGGAGCTGTAACTCTCACTGATTGAATGTTCTATGTAATCTTGAATTGCTTGAAGCTCAGACAAAGGGCCTTGCTTCTCTGGAAGCATTCATAAGCGGGAAGCTATGTTATCAAGCAGTATTTCCATTGCTTGTGCTGCAAAGCAGCATGCAGCCACTTAATTGTTCTCATTACGGTGTGCTCCGCGAGAAAGATTATATAGCTCCACTTGTGCATTGTTCTCATTCTGGCGTGCTGCGCGACGAAGATTATGTAGCTCCATTTCCACCTCGAATTGAAACACTCGGCCTTCATTACTGTTGATGAAGAGGAAAGGAATGGCCCAACACTGGTACCCTGTTGCTGCGTGGTGAATTGAAGACCTAGAGAATGTAGCTCCTCTTCTACCTTGAATTGAAACACTTGGCGTCCATACTGTTGATGAAGAGGAAAGGAATGACCCAACACTCCTACCCTGCTGCTGCGTGCGTGGTGAATTGAAGACCTACAGAATGAGGAGAGGAGATCCGATGTTCATGGAGGCCAAGTAAGTCACCTGGATTTCGATGGCAACGATGTTGAGTGGGAATGTTGGGTTTAAGTACAAATTAATAACGGTAATGGAAAGCTTAAAAATATTTAGTTGGAGGATGATTTTAATTACTTTCACAATTAATTTTAATATTTTTAATATTGTGTAAAAATATGGAATGTAATAAATCAAATTAAATTTTGGAATATATTATTTTTATTTTTGGAAAAAAAATGTTTTTTTTAAAAGAAATGTATGTTATTTTAATAATTTTAATATTGTGTAAAAATATGGAATGTAATTAATCAAATTAAATTTTGAAATATATATTTTTATTTTTGGAAAAAATTGTTTTTTTTTTTTTTAAATGTATGTTATTTTTAAGAGTGATATGTTGTTTTTTTTTTTCAAAATAAAATACTTATATATTTAAGGAAATAGAGGTCCTCAAGGTGTAGGACAGTCAGGTGACAGAGTGTGTTGTTAAGTCACTCAGTGTTGTAAAAGGCACCGGTTCGAAACCTATGGAAACAAAAAATCCAACCATGTTAAGGGTTGGTGTAACTCAGATTTAAAAAAATATTTAAAAAAATAGATTAATATTTAAATGATGAAATTGCTTTATTAAATTTGCACACTATAACACATAGTATACTATGTGTTATATGTATTATATTATATAACACAATATACTATGTGTTATATTATAAAGCACAATATAAAGAATGAATTATAGTTGTGTACACTTATTTTTTAAATATTTTAAAATTATAAATTCAATATTTAATCCAAAGATTTGAAGACTTTAACATAACTAGACTTTTCTTTAACATAACTAGACTTTTCTTTAACCTAACTAGACTTTTTTTTAATAGATTGTAGATATTGGTTTGTAGTAATGCAACACAAAGTTTTTTTTAAAACTTAACTAGACTTTTTTTTAATAGATTGTAGATGTTGGTTTGTAGTAATGCAACACAACGTTTTTTTTAAATGTTATTAACTTTTTTAAAAATATAATATATGTTATAAGAAAAATAAATAAAATACATTAAAATATATTTTTTTATTAAGAAAAAACCTATATGTTTGGAATAGAATATTTACTGGGATATCTATATGTATATGCAATTTAGTGTGCTATGAAATAGTGTAGCTTATTTTAAAATAATATAAAATACAACAAAAAAAACTAATGACTAGTGTATTTAAAAAATAAATATAATATATGTTATAAAAAATATATATTAAAATATATCTTTTTATTAAAAAAAAATTATATGTTTGGAATATTTAGTCTGATATTTATATGTGTATGCAATTTAGTGTGCTATGAAATAGTGTAGTTTATTTTAAAATAATGTCAATTTAATGTAGTTTGGATAGTTGTGAGGAATGGTTGTTATCCTTTCCACCCGGGTTCAATTTTCATAATGACATGAATAAAGATTATAATGATTATGTTGTAATGGCTTCGAGCCTATATGTATTAGACTTCATTTTAAACATACAATTTAATTACTCAAATTTTAGAAGAGATAATCTTTGACATTAGAAGCTTCTTATAAGGTCTAAATACCTCATTTCCTCCCCTAATCATGGTCAATGGCCCCAAACTTGTGTGGTTGTTATAGGACTCCTACATTATGCTTGAACCCAAGAGAATTCATATAGTGCATAAGGATCCTTTTTTCCTTACCTAACAATGCTTAAGGCCCCAAGACCCAATCATGGTGCACAAAAAAAATTTTTGTGCAAATTCTTGAAGAAAATCTTTGATAATGCATATAGGTTGGAGCTCCTTGCAAAGTTAGATATTTCCTGACATTTAATGATGTAGATTTTTATGAATTTCATAAAGTTATCGAAAATGTATAATATTGTGTTATAGATTGGAGAGATCAAAGTGGGAACATGAAAAATTTTAGGCAATATTTTAGATGAAGCTACATGGATTCTGAAAGCAAAGTTGGTATGGATGACTCAATAGATTGGAGATGACTCAACCACTCTAGTGCACAAGAGCACAATTTTCTTTATTGATCTGGATTCGATCATCATATTTTTTCATATATCTTGGTACTTTCTAGGTGGATAAAATTGGACGAATCGACTTGTAGGGTCATTTTAGTGGAAGGTCCCAATTTGGAAAAATGGGGTCTAGAACCTACCAGGGCCATTTTGAGTTATTAAATGGAATTTTGGGGGGTACAATGTCTAAAACCTATGCACACACCATCGATGATGTTCTACACTCCGAGACCTTTCCAGCGTGAAAACATCGCCTCAATCAGAGCTCAGATGTGAAAGTTATGCCTTCCGCAAGTTGACCTACCTTGTTAAATACCATGGTACGGGTAGATTCCACATCATCCCCCATTGCTCAAACATGTGGGGATAGCCATGTGTGTATTTTCAATAAGATTCTAGAAGGCCCAAAACCAGTAAATATTAATTGAGGGTTGAGGAAGTCAAAACCCTAACCCTAGACAACTATCACACTATGTTAAATACTAGGCCACTACGAGTAGAAAGGGTTCCATTCTTTAGCAATGTATTTGTTCCATAGTTGAGAAGAGCATCTAGCAGTGGTATTTTGAGAGCATGACATATGAGGAAAAGATTGGAGGAAAAGATTATGTAGCAGCCATACAGACCATAGTGTCAAAGGAAACTCTAGAGTGAATGCCTCTTTCTTTGTATCTTCATTTCCATAATTGAATAAAAGAGAGAAAAGCATGGCCCTCACCTTCGATATGGGTTTTCTCCCATATTGAGTTTCCTAGGATATATCTTTTGTTAATTTGTGTGTGGATGGTGTGTTCTATTGCTCATTTATTTCATTTTCATATTTCATTTATATCATACATTCAAGCAAAGCTAGTAAATAATTAATTTGGGATCTAAAGAAAATTAGTTTGCATAGTCTAAGACTTCATACTATTATAAGATCTATTGTGACGAACTATTCCAGTGGAATATCCATGGAAGTTTATAGATCATATCAGTATCAAAATAGGTTTCTTTGGGGAGTTTTTGGAAAGTTGAAATATCCAGAAATTGTCTTAAGAAGAAAATCGTAGAACCCTAGCCATGGCGAATGAATCTTCTCACAAAAACCCTGAAGATATAACGGAAGAGAGATTTGTGAGGCTGGAAGAGAAAGTTGTTGATATATCTAGATATATGGCCCTCCTCATGTAGGCTCTAGCAAGAAATTTTTATAGCCTTAATTTCCACCCTACAGGGCCAGAAGGGAATCCAACAAAAGATGAAATCCAAGACACATCTCTAGCTTAGGATTTGGGTCATTTTTTAGGGTTTCCACTGGTCATGCATGGGACAACAAACGATAATCATCACTGATCAACTATAGTGCAACTAGCAACGACCTATGCAACCTTCTAGATTCACAGAGTTTTGAAGAGGCAAGCATGGGATGAGTTGGTTCTTCAAGGAATGACCCTTGGAACTCACATCATTCGAGTATCCATTGGTCTCTAGAAGATATATAAGCTCTCCAAAGCCTCTTCCAAGGATATATATAAAGAAGGAAAGTCTTGAGCATGAAGAGGAAGAATCATTTGCAGAGTTATGTTGTCCAAATACAGAGGTGCTTCTTCATCTACAACAACCACAGTCGGATTGCCTAGTTTGGTTAAGACTCAGAGGAGGAGAAAGGAGCAAGGGGCCAAGAGAAATGCATCTACACTAAATGTATGATGGTATTGATGTATTTATTTCATTTCCATTAATAGATCATTGGTTTTCCCCTATCTACATTGTTCAATTCAATTGTATAAGATAGATCTAAACTCATGTTAAATAGATTAGGATAGATCTAGTGGATTTGATTTTCCTAACACTAGAAGAATAGTAGTTTCCTTGTGTGCATGAAGCATATATCAGGAGTTCGAACTGGATCTCAGGAGCTGGATCAACCAGATACGTGAGGACAACCATCGATTGGAAGGTATTGTCACCACCCTTCTTGGTTAAAAGGAAATAAATGCACTTAGATCTAGGTAAAATCATTTTCTCTCTAGGATCAATAGGCAGATCCTAGGGAGATATAAATTACCATACTAATGATATTTCTCAGTAACAGAACTGGTGACTCCATTGGTTCTCTAGTTTAAAATCCCTTTCCCATTAGCCTTTATTTTTTGTTTATGATATAATTTATGTCTTCCTATCTCTCTGTCATAGTTTAGATCTCTCAGATATGATATATTCAAGATAGATCTTTCTTTTCAAAAATAAACATTTCTGCATTCATGGCGTGTTTCACTATTGTTTTCATGTGACGCATTGCTTGTTGTAGTGCCTATGATCTGCGACGATCCCTGTAAATAGGGAAAATTGTAGAGTTATCAGAATTTTGAGATTAGATCTATCTTGTATGATCCCGAAGGTATTTGATTGATCTATATAGTTAATATATTCCCTCTTATTGAGTCTTATTATCACGCAATTTCCTTCAATTTCTCTTGGGAGTGTGTTTGTGTGGCTTGTTTGGATTGATTGGTTAAGTTTGTTTACTTTATATTGAACCATTAAGGTTGGGCAGTGAACCCAACATATGTCAATAGGTATGGTAGTGATTAATATTGATTGCATTTGGTTTATCCTCTTGTGATTATTATTCATAACTAGATCCATTCTTTTAGGTGAGTTTTTGGTAGAGATTTTGTATAGACATTGGAGAGTGTCAAGGGGAATCACTAACAATATCACACTATCCTTTGCTTGTTGTTTTTTAGGTTCTCTAGTTGCATATTTTTTTCTTGATTATATTAACAATCTTTTGTATTACATTGGGAAAAAAAATTGCATGCATATGATCTTTTGAAGCATTAGAACAAAAGTGCATTGGTGAAGTGTTTGGTTTGAATTCTTTTAATAATTTTGGATTTGAATTGTGTGTATGGTTGCTTGGTTTTTGAGGCTTGCATTTTGAAGTTTATAAAGAAAAGGAAAAATCATATTTCCCTCCCCTAGCTAGAATTCATTGAAGTGAACAAATTGCATTGGCATCTTTGCATTGTTTGGTTGGGTCAAGAGTCATAAACACTGCAAAATTTTCATTCATTTCCCTTTGGCATAAGCAACAACCATAAAAATAATTGTGTAATCTAAAATCTATTATACACTTTTCTTTCTTAGTGAACCAACATTAGATAGGCTTAGGGCCTTGGAATAGGATTAGAGAGTAAACTCTCCAAGGCCACCGAAACAAAACCTAGAAGTTATTAATGAGTGTAAAATCCATTGTTACAACCAGTGTGTCAGGAACCTCCTCTTACATAGGAGTCAAAAACAAGGTCACATCAGGGAAAGTAGGGATATTACCCCTCTCTTATTGTTTTGGTGTTTGTAGTATCGCTTTGATTACTACATATACGGGGGTTTCATTGGTGCCATGCCTTTGTGTGAGGTAACGCCTTCGAAGCTTTGAGCATACATACCCTACCCTTACATGTGGTCAGACCTGTGACTATTCGCTTGATCATTGATTGTGAGGTGGTAGCCTTAGTGACCATTCCTAGGTATCCAACAAAGGTGACTAGGTATCCAACAAAGGCAGATGTTCGTTAGTGGTCTCAGTTCCCTCGGAGGGTTCCCACCTTAATAAAGGGTTCTTACACCGATCAAGGTTGTCTCAAGTAGATCATCATAACTGCTCCTCATATCTTCACTAGCCAATCTTGTGGGGACTTCCTCTCCCCCAGAGGGTTCGTTTTCAGAAGGCCCCCTAATCCATTTTTTTTCTTGTTGTTATCCCAGATTTATTAGGGGTGTTCTCTTTGGTTCCAAGTCTACACTAGCCTTAGGTTGAATTGGTTTTTATTTTCACATATCATTTTCACCGTGGTTGAATTACCGCGTCAATCCTATCGATTACGAGGACTAGAGCTAATCCTGGAGGTACAACCACCTCTAAAGTGGCGTGATATAGGTGACCAAGAATTCAAAGAGTCTCATATTTGGTTTAAGGAGACTGGTTTGGTTGAAGTGGAAGTGGTCGAAGAACATCCTCCACCAAAATTTAAACCTCATTTGACGGATCCTAAGTCCCCCCTACTCGTCCAGGTAAGGGAATGTTTTAGTGCACCTTTTTCTTTGTTTATCAATCCTCACACCATGTTAGGACCAAGTGTTTCTTATAGTGTAGTTGAGTCATCAGGCCCATATGAAAGTGGGAAGG
>ML829403.1:61094-81442 GCA_009831015.1 Picea engelmannii | reverse complement strand
TAATAACCTGAGAATAAAAAACACCCAGTGAAAGGAACTCTCCTAATGAAGAAAACCTAATGCAACTGACCTAAACTATGATCCATGTAGACTTATTACATTATTATCCCACGCAGGGGAGCGGAAATTCCAATTACATAAAACGCTAAAGGCTAAAATTGCCTTGTAGAACCAATAAGTCTTCAAAATGGTAGCACCATCAGGTGCATATCTTCATGGTATATGGAGTTGACCCTCTAGTTGAATAGGTGGTCAACAGTGCCTATATATTGGAGTGAGATCTACAATGTTCATAATCGGATTTTTGCAGCACCAACATACATACTCTCTCTCTCTCTCTTCTATTATTTTTTCTCTCTTCTTCTAGCTACTCTTTCTTTGTGCGAGGATAAATCATTGTACCGGTTTTTGTGCTTGTCTACTGTGGTGCAATCAACCTTCGGGAGAGCCATTAATAAATAAGTGTTGTTCTTGTATCGAGCTTTTGTTTTTGTCGGTATTATGTCTTTACTTTGTACATTGACTAGTAGCTCATAGCCATTTATTGTGATTAATTTCGATCTTTTAAGCGGTTTTCTTTCTTCTTTCTATCCATCTTTCTCACACTAACACTACAGGGATCCTTCCAAGTGATCATACTAGCTTTTTCCCTAATGTCTTGGGCAGATTTATATGCTGCCCAAGACAAATTGGCTGCTGTTTTTTGTGTTTCTTTTGCAGAAAATCAGATCAAAATCAGCAACGAGGTACCTAGGGACTCCCCCCTAAGGTTGGCATGCACTAGCCCGAACAGAGAGGATGCTTCCTTGTGACAATTGGGGTATTCTCTGCTTGAATTAGCCACGTTTCCATCGCTGATTTTACACTTATATCAGATCTGATTGGAGGATGAAAAAATGTGCTAACAAAGCCTCAACATACTCTTGAGCATCCCTCAATGTTTGAGTGAATCATCAAGGTCTCCTAACAAAAGTGGAAGGGGTTACTATCTCTTGCTTTTCACCTGAAGGATGTTGTACTACTCTAGAAGCCACGTGTGACCCAGGATCAGCCTTCGGAGCTTCGAGCTCCTCATCCTCTGTCATTGGAATAGGCTCATGGGATTTCTTGGATGCAAAAATTTTCTCAAACTTTACATCCCTACTCACCACTGTCTTCCTCTACTCTGGAATATATATATTGTAGGCCTTTGAAGTCTCACTGTAACCTACAAATAAGCCCTTCCTACTGGAGGGTTCCAACTTAGTCCTCATTTCTGCCAGTACATAGATATAAATTGGACAACCAAAGATGTGGAAATGACTCACCTCTGGCCCTATGCCAGTGAATGCCTCCTTTGGTGTCTTTTCCTCCAAGATTTCGTGAGGACACCGGTTCTAAATGTAAATTGTTGTGTTGCATGTCTCTGCCCAAAGAAACATTGGCAAATCCTGGTAATGAATCATGGCCTTAGCAATCCCTATGATGGATCAATTCTTCCTCTTAGCAATCTCATTCTGCTATGGGTTGTATGGAACAATTAGCTCCCTCTTGATTCCTTTCTCCTTGTAGAAACCCTCAAACTCCTTGGAGGTATACTCACCCCCATTGTTTGATCTCAAGACTTTGATCTTCTTCCTTGTCTAGTTTTCAACTAAAGATTTGAACTCTTGAAACCTGCTAAAGACCCCATACTCGGTCTTTAGTTTTGTGAGAGAAGTCATCAATGAAGGAAACATATTACATGTTTCTTGAAATTGATGCTACTGACATCTATCCACAAACATCCGAATGCACTAGGTCTAGAATATCCTTAGACACATGCTCACTACTTGGGAAAACATCCTTGGCATGCTTTTCAAGCATGCACCCTCTGGATGCTCCATGTTGCTCAATAGTAAAATATGGGAGATCTGTGACTATCTCCCTCAGAATAGATAATGCTCTATGTTGCAGGTGCCCCATTCTCTTGTGCCACAACTCGCACAAGATGTCACTGTTATGAACTAGGGCTTGAACAAGTTCACCTTGCAACCTGTAAAGATTATCTTCTCTAACCCCTATTACTTATGTTGTATTTGGGCTAGATTCCTTCGGGTTGATGAGGACTTGTTGGTTCTTGAACTCCACAACATAGCCCTTATCCTCGGCCACAATCAAAACTGAAAGAAAATTCTTCGTAAGACTTGGAACAAACAAGACATTGTCAATATTTAAAGAGTTACCTGACTCAAGCTGGAAGGGAATAGTACCAACTCTTTCTACTGGGTACTTGGCATCATCACCAAGATTGACCTGTACTCCTGAGCCCTACTTTGTTAGACTAGAAAATAATTGTGAGTCTGATGTCATATGACAAGATGCCACACCGTCCACATACCATGCATTCCTTGGAACTGTGTTGGTAGAAAGGCAAGAGACCATTGAGAAATCATTTTCGAACTTGACAGTAAACTCATTTATTTGAGTTTCTACAGATGTTGCTACTTTCTTTTGTTATTGCTTTCCTTTACTCTTCTTATTTGGACACTGTGATGCATAATGACGATGCTTATGACAAATAAAGAACTTGATTTTACTCAAGTCCTTTTTTCCTGGCTGTGAGGATGACTCCTCACTCTTTCCCATACCCTTGTTGGGTCGTTTACCTCTGCCCTTATTTGTCTGACCAAATAGGGATATGTTCTCATCACCACCCTTCTTGCTTGCCTTTGACTCCATACAAGTCTTCTTCTGGATACAATCTATTATCACACAATCTTTCACCCTAGTGCAAAGGCTTCACAAGGTAAAAAATGAGTGGAACATTAGAAGTGCTACCAATGTCACCTAGGAAACATTTTTTCTTGTTTTAGTGAAGAACAAATCCAACGCAAGGGAAGCTTTCCTAGTAGCCTCCAGGGTTTCTAAGGCAAGACACAATCAAGTCTAAGCTCTTCTATGTAGCTACCCATTTTACGACCAATTAAATAAATCAAACAAGTTATGGATTAGGTGGTTACTCAAAGTAAATTCTAGATTTGGGTTTTATATGCTTTAAGGCTGATTTAGGGGGTTTATCAAGTTATTATCCAATGCAAAATGATCCTCAAATATCACAAATCTGAAAATTATAGTAGCTGTTACAAAACTAGTGTAAAAAATAAAAAAATTGCAGCAATGAACAAGTTATAACAACAGTCGGTTCTAGCCCTTTAAATAGTTTGTAAACAAGTAAAACTAGGATTAAATAATGGGTAAATCCAGGGTTTGTACAACTTATTAAATCTGAAAATTTAAAGACATAACAGCCAATAAAGACAAGACGTCTAGCCCTAATTTTGCAGCAATATGAAGTATCAAAGCTAATTCATGCAAGAAAATGTTTTTTTGGTCAAGAACATGCACAAAATCCAATACATCTAAGATTTATGATGGCTAGAAATTAATACACGCTGTTACAAAACCCTAAATTTACCTTAAAGTAGAAATAGAATTTGAATTTTAGAATTTATGATTGACTAGATGGGAGAAGGCCTACTTTTTGGGGGGCTTATGGGGTCAACTAAGGACTCCCTTGAGAGGATGTAAGTAGATCTAGGGTTGTCCACTACAAACTGTAGAAGATCCACCTAGTGCCTTACAAGTTTCAAAATAGTTCAAGGGAAGACACTCCATTAGTAATCTTCCAAGAGTTGTGAAGAAGGGACTTGTTCAAGAAAAACCTAAAGAGAGTGCACCACCATCACTAGAGAAATACAACTATAGTTAAAATCATTCATAAACAACATCCAATAGATCAAGTGAGACCACTTATTCAAGAAATCAATTCATCTCAAAAACCCTAGCCAAAGAACATCCATGAAATTTATAAAAACATCCACTAGACATCATCCTCAAGAAGTTGCTCTAGTTATCCATCTATAGCTAAGAACAGAGAAGTAAAAGTAGACAAGTAATGTTCTCCACAAGTTATAGCAATGATTCCAAATGAGAAGTGCTTCTCTTATTTATATGAGAGATCTAGCACCCTTCTCATTAAAATAACAATATTTTTCTAGCTTTAAACCCTAAGAAAATATAAAAATGTTTTTATCTATTTACAAGCCCTAGAGATAAGGTCATAATATATACAATATCCATGATACAAGAGTGGATGAGTCAAAAGACCCCCAACGATGCCCCAATGATGAAGTAAAAATGCTCAAATTCTAAGACGTCCTCCATAAATGCATGCTCAAAGTCACACGTGTGGCACATGTAGTGGGCGACTCACTCAAATGATGTCAAAAGTCATGTGTAGGGGTTCCGAGTTCCCTCCAAAGGGTGCAACGTTTCATCCTCCAAGTGCAAAATCATCTCCCAAAGGTGCAACACCCCCTCAAAAAGGTGTCATGTTCTCTCCAAAAGGTGCTAGGTCATCTCCCAAAGATATGACGTCCTCAAAGAAGCCCAACGAGCTCCATAAGAAGTGGAATGACCCCCATCAAGTGTGCAAAGAGCCTCCTCAACGTACTCCAAAGGACCAAGGTTCAATCCAAATTATATTCATGCAAAGCACATTGTCCAAAGAGGCCCTTGTTACCCTCTCAAGGGTAATGACATTTGGATACCCTCGCAAGGGTGTCATGTTGTTGCTTGCATGAGATATCATGCACCTCTTCATCACATTTAGATAAATTCCTTCCTTTTTCTCCATTGATACATGATCGTGCTAGCTTAGCTATAATGTAGCTCAGTTCAGTCCCGCTCCCCAGATGACAGATGCACTTTGATGTGGTATGGTATGATTCATTTTGCTTTATTTGGCATTCCATGTATTAATATCCATTCGGATTGAATCCATTTATACATTAAAAATGCAATTTCAACAATGAAAAATTACAATTTCACCAAAAATTTTACAACCAAATTCTAGTGAAGTCTACAATTTGAAAAAGTCAAAACCTTAATACAATTCTTTTTTAAGACATATTTGAATTCAAAATAAGAGAAGTTCTATTGGAAAATTTTATTAATAAATAATTTCATTAAAAGTCTACTTAGGATGAGTTGATAATTCTACAATGCGTGAATATCACAGAGTTTAGATGATCGTTTCGCTTTGTTTCCCCTTATTCTTCGAGGAAGAAGCTTTCCTAAACTAAAGGAGATGTAATATACCTACTTATTAGCATTATAATTAACAATTATTATGTAAGTTGTGTCCTTTATCGTTGTTGTAATCTTAAGTACTATATATGTTAATCGTTGTTGTAATCTTAAGTACTATATATGTTAGTCTTCTTCACTGTATCCTATAGGGTAATATGGGTTTGTCCCCTTTGTTAGAATGTCCAAGGCATTTAGGGACTACCACAAAGTACGTCACAAGCTGTATCCTCTTTTGCACAAAAAGACTCCTCTGGTATTGAATGCATGTTGATCTTCTCAAAATTTTACTGAATTTTAGTGGATTACTCGCTTGAAGTTTCGTCCCTGCTCCAAATCGGAATCACTCGAGCATGTTCTATTGGAGTGTAAGTTTGCGCGAATGTTGGAAGCTTGTTCAACATAAGTTTTCGTATATGTTTAAAAGGCAATATTCAAAGGAGATCAGCTTTGATTAAGGACTCTGACTCACTCATTGTCTGTCTATATGTTGTCATGTGACATTGTATACAAATTGTAGTGTTGTTTTTTCTTTGAAAAATGCATTGTAAGTGTATCTTTGGTGTGTCTATTAATTCTGCTTCTACTTTCCAAAGGTGGAAAAGTTATCGCTAAATGAAGTACGTACCCAGTTCAGAACCAAAGGCTATCTACTTGTCTAAGATGTTAAAAATGCATCTATATTTACATAGTAGAACCTTATTGCAAGGCTGGCTGCAATAAGACAACTATCGATTTCTACATATTTGTTTTCTGTAAGTATTAGTATTTTTTTTTTTAATTTTAAATTACCTACTTTTCAATCTAGTTGGCTTGTTTGAATTCATTTTCAACTATTGTTTATTATTAGTTTCTTATTGTACCCACGGCGTTAGAGATAGTTTAGTTCTCTTTTACACTTAAAACCCTAGATCGTATCATTGTTGAGATTCCTCTTTATTACATTGTTAGAAACTATATAGTTCAGAAAAATGGTAGGTTTCTTTGATTAAAGTTTATACTTGGGCAGTGACCTGTTAATAATTTGAGAAAGGATACCCATGAAATTATTTTTTATATACATTTTTCATTATAAATCTTTTCAAAATAATTGTATGATGGACAATTCCAAATGAAAATTCTTTGTATGAATTAAGTCCTTTTTTCACATGTCCCAAATAGAGAAACATGCACAATATATTCATATGTATACATATACAGATAGTTTATTCTAGTCTATAGATAGACAAATATTCGGTAATTTATACACGATGATTTGTTAGTTATTCATTACAACTGAAAAGAGGTATGTTTTAATTTCTTCTTTTCTTTATAGCCCTCTGTTGCGGTTCATAGAATATGTGAAGGTCAAACACTCACATAATAAATAGAGAAATTTTCGAAAACATAAAGTCTTATCATATTTTTTTCTTTTTAAAATTTAAGTCGATGTCGTTTATTGTCTTCATGCAGAGAAGTGGATGTACTTGGTATATTCAGGCATAGGAATACATACAAACTATGCATTGACCTGTTACAATCCAAAAGGATTGATATACAAAAGCTTATTACTCATCGCTTTGGATTTTCTCAAGACGAAGTGATAAAAGGCTTCAAGGTATCTGCGGCAGGAGGAAGTGCAATCAAAGTTATGTTCAGTCTTTGATCTTTTGGCAATATATCATTATAAGTACATGTTTATCATATCTAAAATGCTTCCTCTTTCCTAATGGAGTTTTTATAATTGTTGTGGAAAGGTCATTTAGTAATTCTCTTTCCCGATTTATTTGTTAAATGTATTTTCCAGTAGATTTCCCCAACTTCAAAATAGCCATCTTTGTTGTATAAATACACACTTAGTGCTTGTTGTATAAATACACACTTAGTGCTTGAGGACGTTAAAAAATAATATTTTTCTATGAAGTAAACCATTGCTATATTACTTTGATAGGTGCAATTCTTCCAATTTTATAAGTAATAGCCACAATAAACAAGTGACTTTTTGTACTTTTTATATAAGGTATTGCCTCCCTTCATACCATATTTGTAAGGCCCTAGCCTTGAATAGCTTCAGGCACCTCCACCACATAATCACCTCAGTGCTCATTGATCGGCATGGATGGACATGCCGATAGGTTGACAGCTAGAAGAGTTAGTTTTGGGTGCCCTTGCACATTAGCAAGGTGCACCATGGACATGTCGGGCGTCCTTGTTCATAGATTGGGCACACCATAGACATTGGTAGCTTGCACTAGTTGGACATACCAAGAGAAGCTTGGAAGGGGACTTAGCAAGCAAAGACAAAGAAGGTTGTCATGGGCAACCTCATCTGCAAACATGCACTTTGCATGATGGACAAGATTGGCATAGAGAGCTTGATTGACTTGGATTCTTGGACTATATGTGGACCAATGGAGTTGAACGACCCACACTTAGGGGTTGTGACAGACGAAAAAAGTTCCTTCAAGCAGAAGTATCCATGGATCAAAATAGTGGGACGCACTCGTTGGACGTGTTTACACACAATCTCACACCCAAACGTGAAAAGTCCTAACACCTAGATGGAGACATGTGTAACTAGGATGATGGCGATTGTCACCTCAACGTCCCTTCTTTGCACTTTAGAAAAGGGTGAACCTAAGTCAAGGGGGCCTTCCCTACTGGTTTATTAGGCTCTCAATTTATGTGAGTTACCCTCCACAAGGGAAAACTAGTTATCCGCCTCAAAATAGTCAAGCTAACTATCTTCCCCTAGGTTTCACTGGTTATCCTCCCCAGGGCCAAATGGGTTTCCCTTCTCCTTTTATGCAAATCCCTCAACAAATGAATCCTACGTTTGCTGGTGAAAATCAACAGCATATGGGAGGACCTGCTAGATACAACTATCCACCACAACCGGTTTATGGTCCTACAGGTGTTCCTATGCCACACCAGTATCATCCTCAAGCCAATCGACAGTTACCGTTCTTAGCCACTTTAGATCTACCGGATCTATCGAGATTAACCAATGATCCCATATTACACTTCTCTTTTTGGCCAGTCATTCCTACCAAATTACCTTCCGATATTCCAAAATTTAACGGCAAACCTAGTGAAGACCCTAATAATCACATTATGACATTTCATCTGTGGTGTTCATCAAATTCATTGATGGATGATTCTATCAGTTTACGTCTTTCCCAACGTACACTTACGGGTTCAACGGCTAAATGGTACATTGAGTTACAATGTGGAACTTTTCAAGATTTGAATTCACTTGTTATGGCTTTTCTCACCCACTTCCAATTGCCTATCCTCTACAAAACTAGCATGAAACTTTTGACCTCCCTTCGTTAGACTAACTCTGTACATATTTCTGATCATATTCATGAATGGAGACGACGATGGTGGTTGATCAAAGACACCATTCCAGACCAATTGTTGGTGGAATGGTTCACAAAATCTTTATTACCTCCCATTGCTCGAGATGTAGCCATGGGTGGTGTGGTCACAAAAGAAGAAGCCATCAATCATGCCCAGTATCTGGGTTTGCTTTATTCCCAATCCAGTACTTTGTATGAATTAATTCCAAATGCTCCCTGTCCATCAACTGATCCATCAAAACCATCCTCCACCGCTCATTCGAATGGAGTTATTGGTTCCGTCAAAACCCAGTCTGGTTCACAGTCTACCAGCACAACCAATCATTCAATCACTGCCCCAGTTATCGGGCCGACTCCACTCTCATCAAACTCCACCCCAACTCAAGTATCCGAAGTGAATGCAATACGATCTGCTTCTCCACAACAATCAGGGGGGGGAAGAAAACTAAGAATAAACCCAAGAAAAATAATAATCAAACCGAAAATCCAAAAACACAAGCACAACCACCTGCTACTGAAAAGCAACCGCATCGCAAACTGAAATTTCCATGTCTCATTTGTGTTGAAGATCACTACACATGAGACTGTCCCCATCGGGACGAAGTTGCTAAACTTTTTAAAGGAAATTTTCAACCCATTGTATTGACACATCCTTTTCCAAAACAACAGTCACTGGTTGCACAAAACCCTGCACCTCCAACAGGAAGTAACCCAAGTCATCCTCATAACGAGGAAGCTTCATCGAGTGCACACATTTATATGTTTAATGGGGTATATTTGACCACTCACACAACGACATATGACACACCACTAGGTAAACCCGGTAACAAAAATATAACTATTGGGGGTGCACCGGATCCACCGTCCACTTCAGTTACCCTTCCATCTAGACCACTACAGATTAAGAAACCAAGTTTTGACTCTATCCTACGCCCACCCAAGAGCACAATCTGAAAGTCAACCTTTAATCCTAATTCTCGTGCTACTCAAAACTACAACATTGTTGAAGATTTGGCGCAAGCAACTTGCGTTATGTCAGCTCTCGAAGTTCTACAACACTTTCCTAGCTAGCGTAGACCTCTCTTGGCAGCCATAGGAGCTATAGATCATGAGTCATCTAATAATATCACATTCAATTTGGATAATTTTAAATCACGACTCTCTCACCAACTTGCTTTCCAAATCAATGTCGTTGTCCATAATCAACACATTCATCGCACGATCTTGGTTGAGGGCGCCTCCACCTGTGTCATGTCCCTGGCTTGTTGGAAAGGCCTTAAATCACCTGGTCTTAATCAATCTCCCACCATGTTAAGAGCATTTGATGGAAGATGTTTTCGACCTCGTGGATTATTACAATCCTTAGCAATTCAACTGGGAGGAAAAACTATTTTTGTAGATGTTGAAGTAGTCGATGCTCTGCTCGATTACAACTTGTTGCTAGGGAGAAGTTGGTTCCATGCTATGACTGTCATTGCTTCATCCATTTTTTGATGTGTCCAATTCCCTCATGAAGGTAAAATTGTTCCCATCGATTAGTTAGATTACTGCACCCCTAATGCTCACACTCAAACAACCAACAATATTTCATTTCTCGGAGACTCAAAAATTACTTAAGAAAGTGTCGAGGTAGGCCTCCTAAAATATTCTTCACTCATGGGTACTTTCCCTACACCTCTTCCTCCAACCATGAAACACATTGCAATGGTTAATATGATTTCAACTATGGTACATCAATCCTTCGAATCATCTAATCTATGGATTGTACCTAGTCCCTTAGAGTTCGATACACTGGGTGACACTATGACACTTAGTCCTACAAAGGTTGAATATGATGCCATTCAGTCTACCTCTCCTTCAATAGACGAACAACATTTGTTGGCTTCTACCTCATATTCACTATCATCCTAGTTAGATTCCCTATCATCCACTTTCGATTACATCCTACGGATTTTTCCATCACATGAATCTATTATGGAAATGCTTAGTATCGAGGAGGCACCATGGGATGACAACCACCATCGTTCATCTTTTCTTCCCAGTTTGGATGAGATTGTGAAAGATATTTCCTCTATCTTTCCTACCGATATCATCAACTCTCCCCAATCTCCGATACTCACACAGGATACCATCTCTGAGGGGAATTTGGAAAATATCTCTCACACGATCACTGTTGACATATCCATAAAATAAGGTATTGTGGAAAACATACAACTAGGTGCCAATTGTTCAACTGAAGAGGTTGAAACTTATACCGCCTTGTTTAAAGAATTTTGCGACATCTTTTCCTGGAGATACGAAGAAATGTCAGGGATCGATCCTTCGATCGTTGTGCATGAAATCAAAACTTACCTAGGAGTCAAACTGGTGAGATAGAAACTTTGCCCAGTTCAGCCCAAAAAAACCGCGACAATCAAGGCAAAATTCGAAAAATTATTAAAATATGGTTTTATTTATCCCGACCCTCTAACCGAATGGGTTTCCAACATCATTATGGTCACCAAGAAACAAGGGACAATTCATGTTTGTGTCGATTATTGGGATCTTAATAAATCTTTTCCAAAGGACAATTACCCTACAACCTTTATCAACCAAATTATCGATAATTGCGTCGGAAGCGTCATTTCTCTTTTATGGATGGCTTTTCTGGATATAACCAGATTGACATTTTACCAGTTGATCAACACAAAACATCCTTCTTATGCCCATGGGGGACTTTCTCCTATCGTAAATTTCCTTTTAGCCTTAAAAATGTTGGAGCCAGTTTTCAGCGGGCTATGTCATATGCATTCCACGACATCAAACATATCTTTGAACCTTATCTCGAGGACTTTCCAGCTCACTCGACTCATCGATGAGATCACATTGGTCATATAAGGGCCATCTTTCTTAGATGCAGGTTTTACAACATACGTTTGAACCCCCATAAATGCATTTTCGCTATTGAATCAGGGAGACTCCTCGGCTTCGTAGTATCCAAAGATGGGATTAGGGTGGATCCCTTAAAAGTTAAAGCTATTCTCACTTTACCCCCTCCCGATAACCTTACCCAACTGCAAAATTTTCAAGGGAAGGAAAACTTTCTCTACCGTTTTATATGCAATTATGCTGAAATTCCTAAAGGATTCATGAGATTGCTACATAAAGATGCCCCTTTCATCTGGGATGCAACTGCTCAATGCTCGGTTGATGATCGCAAGCATGATTTAACGAATACACTGCTTTTACATCCACCCAACTATGAGAAAGATTACATATTTTATTTCGTTGCCTCTGCTTCCACTATTTCTATGGTGTTAGTACAAGAGGATGATGATGACAGCAAACATGTGACTTACTATTTAAGTAAGAGTCTATCAGGTCCCGAACTTCGATATTCACATGTCGAAAAGTTGGCTTTGGAAACAGTTATTGTTGTCCAAATATTTCGCTACTATATTATGTTACACACTACCACGATCATTGCAAACTCAAACCCCATGTACCACAACTTGATTCGTCAAGTACTTGGGCATAAATATTAGAAATGGATCGTCATTCTCCAAGACTTCGATCTCGAGTTTTCTAAATACAAAGCTAAGAAAGCGTTGGTTTTTGAGGAATTAATTTGTGATCTTCCCCATATTGATGAGAATACTGAGCCCAGCGATTCCCTTCCCGATGAATCACTATTCCTCATTAGTACATCCGATCCATGGTATGGAGACATTCTTCTCTATCTCCAAACCCAACACTTTCATCTTGGCATTTCACGTGATGAACGACGTCGCATTAGACACAATTCAAAGCACTACCTTATCATTGGCGAGACTTTGTACCGATGTGGCATTGATACTATTTTACGACGTTGGTTAACCCATGAAGAGGCTAAACAAGTTTTAAATGACTGTCACCTTGGAGCTTGTGGCGGTCATCTTTTTGGGATGGCTACATCCAAAACAATATTACGTGTCGGGTATTTTTGGCCTTCCATATTCAAAGATTGCATTGATTCCGTTAAAAAAATCCCACCCTGTCAGATCTTTCAAAAGAAAGCACGTACCCACCCTGCTCCACTTCATCACATTGTTTCCATCGGCCCCTTTGCCAAATGGGGTATCGATTTCATGCAATATAAGCCTAATTTAGCTGGGGGGCACGGTTATATTATCGTTGTCGTCGATTATTTTACGAAATGGCCTGAGGCTATGCCTACATTCCTTAATGATGGCCGAACTGCAACACTTTTTTTGTTCAATCACATCATCGCTCGATTTAGTGTCCCATGAGTTATTGTCGCTGATCATGGATCCCATTTCTAGAATCAGATGATGGGAGAATTGTGCACCAAATTAGGTTTTCTCCATGGAAATTCATCCCCTTACTATCCTCAGGAAAATGGACAAGTTGAAGCCATCAACAAAGTCCCGAAAACCATGCTTCAACGCATGGTGGGAGTGAACAAAACCTCTTGGCATTTGCATCTCTTCTTCGCACTCTGGTATTATCGAACTTCAGTTAAAACCGCCACTGGATTTACACCCTTCCAGTTGGTATACGGATTAGAAGCAGTATTACCAATCAAATGTGAGATTCCCTCTTTGAAACTCACTGTAGAAATCCTACCCCATACTTTTGTTGAAGAGGAATGATTTTTATATCTAACCAAGATGGATGAAACCCATCGCGATGCTACTCTCATCAACGAGACATATAAAAAATGCCTCAAAACTCAATATGATAAGTTTGTCCAACCTCGCGTTTTTGCAGAAGGAGATCTGGTCCTGGTCTATGATCAAGATCATGATAAACTTGGGGCAGGAAAGTTAGAACCCATGTGGCACGAGCCATACATCGTAAAACGCATGTTACAGAGAAGCACCTACGATTTAGTGGATTACGATGGAATATCTCTCGGTGAACCCCAGAATGGGCTTTACCTAAAGAAGTACTATGCATAGAATATTTTGCATGCGTGCTTTGTACATTATTTTACTATATTATTTTGATATGGTGTGTCTTTACTTTTGTGTGCATGAGTTTTTCCCCGTTCTTTAAAAGATGCTTATACATTGATTTGTAATTAGATGCGCAGATGGCATCATCCTTTCCCATCTACTTTGGGTTTGCGGATGGTGCTAGTCAACATACCCAGAATATCACTTCTACAGCTTGGGTCATTTACCACTCTGGCGAGTTAGTGAGTTCATGAGGAATTTACCTCAGATCTGCGACCAATAACGTTGAAGAATACCATGTTGTCATTGGACTTTTAACCGAAGCTTCTTCTCTAGTTATATATCAATTGATTATCAACTGTTATTCTCAACTCGTGGTCCGTCAACTAAACCGCGAAAGCGTTGTTTGTAATCTAGTTTTGCTACATCTCCATCTAAGGATTCGTCGTCTCGAAAGATATTTTGAATTTCTAGAATATAGACATATATCAAGAGAACTCAATACGGTTACAGATTCGTTAACAAATTATATGTTATATTAGTACATTGCGCACAGATAAACATTTGGGACATAAAGCATATAAATAAAAACATCACATACAACAAAAAATACAATATAAGTAGCCATCGCAAAACTCATTTATATATAATCTTGATAGCGAAAGTTTTGTCAAAATACATCGTCCAAAAAGTACATAGCAAGGAAAAACATGGGCCTTTATGTCCATAGAATCATCATAAAAGACTAAAAGTGTCTGGAGACTCTACTCGTCTCCTTGCACCACATTGTGCTCGGCATAGCACACGATTGTTATCGCCACTCATTGTAACCAATGACTGAGACCTTCAGGTACCCCAACTGTATGTCTCTCGAGATGTAAGGGTACATCTCGTATCCTCATGGAAGGGACACCCATGGTCAAACCACGAAGGTTCCTCTCCACCTCTCAGAGTCCTCCTACTCCAACATCAAGCTCTATCGCTTCCTGATCATCTCCACTATGTCCTAGTACTGGCATCTCTGTCGGACATGATGCACCTCTATCTGCATGATAAAAACAAATGAATTAAATCCCTCTTCGTACAACCAAAAACATATAATAAAAAATATATATATTGTTACAAGGTTGTGATCTTTCATACCTGATACATCCCACTGTGTACCCTCGGGAAGCACTAAATTAGCATTGCCCCTAAATTCCACCCCAGCATACGGGAAATCCCGTATCACCACAAGCTGCCTCCTCCACCATGCAAAAAATTCGGCAGTAAATAGAAAGGTCGAGGGTTCATTTCCCAACGTGGGGGAAAGACTCGTCCACTGCTCCATACAGAGCTCAGTCGTGGGGTGTGCTATCAATGCAACCTATGGTTGCATTTGTGGAACTCGCTCCAAGAAAATTGAAACTAAGAAGGATCTGTACCCAAACTGTTTATGCCTTCCTATTCAACATTTGGAGATTTGCTCCTTAATGTTCCTTAAAAACCCTACACTCCAGTTAAAAAGCCTGGGCTCCAAGCACTGAATAGCATAGGATATTTTGGACTTGGAAGCAAGATGGGCACTAGTACTTCCTGCCAGTTTTGTGATAGCAAAGAGGATGGATCAAAGAGATAAGTCCATCATGTCTTTAATGACAATCCACCGTACTACCAAGCGTGACCCTGGTACACAATATTGGACAACATATGCCTCTGTCGGTTGTGGGGTAGACCGATGTCTAGACAAAAGAATAGGTGCTCCTCTCCTCAAGAGCCCTGTCAGGAAATACATGTCATCCATGTGAATCTCAAGCATGTGTGACCCATTCTGGAACGCTTTCTCGTCATTATCCCATAACCCGATCAAATGCTCAAGAAAAATAACTTATTTTCTCATATTTTGCAGCTTGAAGTACTTTAGAAAACCACAGTTTCGTAGAGTTGTGCTTGCTTGAGGATCTTGTAGGGAAGCCATGTCATCAAATTCATGTTCTCATTATTTCCTCTTAATCATGATTAGCTATGTGCAAAACCTGCAAATTGATAAAATAATCACATTAGCTAAATTTTCAAAGAAAAAAACTGTCTTTTTTAGCCTAAAAATAAATAAATAAAATATTTTCTGCACCTAACGCTCCTTAGAAGGAAAGAACAGAGCGTTAGCGCTCCCAGAAGGCACATACCAAGGCATTGAAATCTCAATCGGCGCTCCCCCCGATGACTTAAGGGAGCGTTGATCCTGTTCGACTCTCTAGAGCTTTCCAAGGAGCCCAAGCTCATAAATTAAAGGCTGAAAATGAGATTAAAAAACATGTAAATGAATGAGAAAGGTCAGAGAACTAACCTGATCAAAATGGAATTGCAAATGGTTGCCCGCAGCTCTCGCAATCAACGCCCGAAAATCACTCCAAAAGAGGAAAAAACTCAAAAGAAAAAGGAGAATAGTAAAACAAAAGGTGAGAATGGATTTTTTCCCTAATTGATTTTTAATATGTCCACATTTGGTCATTTTTTCATCCCCTTTATCACATTTTATAAAGTTTATTTTTGAGTTTTTGTCATTTTTAAAGAAATTGCTAATGTCTTTTGCCCAGAACAACTTGATTATGCAAGGATTTAAGAAGCAGAGACTTTTTTATGACCTTGTGACGCTATTGAGTAATTTTTTTCATACTTCATGCTCATCAAATTATGAAGAGACGTCTATTGGGCGGTAGGTTATCACTTTTTCGGTCCCAAAAGACTAACTACGAAAAAGGAACACTCTAGTCAATCTCGACTAGAAGAGTTCTATGTCTTATCGTTTTATACTTTTTCGGACATCGGAGACTAAAATCACGAAAAAGGACAACCCCGGAGTTTTCTTTAAGTTATTTTCAAACTCCCTAAACATGGAAAACAACGGATTTTTCCTTCTATGGACTCACAAAATTACACACTGAAGGGCCCATCTTGGGATGAACCCTTACTTCTTTCAGTTCGTTAAATAAAGGAAGAGGAACTTACCAAAGGTGAGTTATATCGAGCTTATGTTATCCTCCTCGAGCTCGTTAAATAAAAAATAGGTACTCATCTATCTAGATGGGGGGAGGGGGGGGGAATTGAAGGAAATGGGTCAAGTTTCTTGAAAACTTTTCAGGCAGCTCTTGTAGTCGCCCTTGAACACGACACTTGTTTACACTTTTACTATACATTTGGATAATCCATTAAAAACCTCCACACTGAACCAATCTTATGAGTCTTTTTACTCCTTTGGCCCATCCAAAGAATGCCTTAGCACTCGCTACATTATGTTTTGGTCCACTTTGAGTTCATGCTACCAAGTCTTACATCGCGCCCTCAGTGTTCAAGGGAAGTTTATGCCTCAAAAGTAAACCATCCACAAAGTTACCAGTTCCCATACCCATGTGAGTCTGTTTTCATCTACTATATCTTATCACCTTCCTGTGACAAGTTTCATGTCAACGGATGGGGGATTCATCAATGCCCTCCTTCGACGAGTCTTTTCCTATCGAATTCAACAAATCATTCGGGAAACAGACTTAGGAACACATCAGTACCTTGGGACGTGCATGCCTCAATAGCAAGCCTCCTCACATTCGAAAGTGGGTATTTATCAATGACCCATGACCAACTGATTCCACGAATGTTCGACTTCAACTCACTTTTCACATTCACTAGATTGTACTTTAAAAGTACCTTGAAAATCATCGACATCAATGGTGATTTATCTCGCACTTGTTAACAGTATACCTCAATGACTAGTAATCAAGTGGTTTTTTTCATGTTCGACATCAAATCATCTATTCATATGGACAAAATCGTACTGTTATCAGGATCGGGACGAAGACCCTGGGTCGAGAATTCATCTACATATATACTTTACCCATGTTGTAATGGTGACTATCCGATTGATATACTCGTTTTAGCATAGATCCACTTTGTATTGGTCTGTGGCTATGTTATTATTACATCGTAGCTCCACTGTGTATTCTTTCGTGGTCGCAATCAAGATGGATCTACATTGTATCCCTAATGGCCATCTCCTTATTCAATATTATTATGGATCCACAGTGTATTATTGGCGGCCATACTTTGAGTCACTTGTAGTCCGAGCATAGGTATGCCTGCCTCGGGAATGGAACACGTATTAACATTGTTTGATGGTTGTCTGCAGCTTCTACCAGGTTCCCCAATTCCATACCC
Organism: Picea engelmannii; assembly: GCA_009831015.1. NCBI lineage: Eukaryota > Viridiplantae > Streptophyta > Pinopsida > Pinales > Pinaceae > Picea > Picea engelmannii. The sequence goes on along the minus strand of ML829403.1, from coordinate 63,867 downwards.
TTACTTCGAAGAATTTACAAAGTGTTTCTGCCATCAACATTTATTTTCTGACTTCACACTTTGGGGGGGAATCTGTTACACATCAAAATTCTTCACTTCGACAGTGTCGCATTCTCATTGTCGTAAGTCGCACTTTTGTCTCAAGTGTCGTAAGTGTCGCTTTCTCTTTCCCTAAGTGTCGCATCACAAACGACACCATGAAAACACTTGCTACAACCCCTAAAACATGTTAGAAGAAGAAGCCCCATCATCTGAAAGTCAAAACAAATGTTTTTCTAGGGAATTGGTCATCTTGGTAACTTTTTGGAAGATCAATGCTCCCCTGCTCATACACATGGAGTGTTAGCGCTCCTTGTCCATCTCAGGGGGAGCATTGTAGTGCTATGTTGCCCATTCTAAGGGAGCGTTGAGTTGGTTGAGGAAATCTTGGAAGAAATCCCATTTTCTTCTAAAGATATCTATGGATGGATCGAGTTGGTTTGGCTCAAATCTAAATCCAGGGCTACATCTAAGGGAGATATCACAACTATTGGAGCCATATCCTCAACTAATTCCAAATATACCCAAAGAATTTGAGCCTCTCAAAGCCTATAAATGGAGGTATTCCCATGATAACAAAGGAGGAGAAAATTAACAAAGCATTGTTATTTTGATTGTGGATCTTTCGAGCAAGGGTTGGACGAGGAGGACTTGGAGAGGTTGCTGCAACATCATCTGAAGATTGTAAGTTTCTTCTTGAAGTTCTCATCTAATATACTTGGCCTATTTCCTTCAAGTATGTGGTTTCATGTGCTTGTCTATGTTTAACTTGATTTGCGTAGATGAATTTGTTTTGCCTAATCCATTAGAGTAGAAGGAAGTTGCTTGTTTCTTGTTGTTCATCGCAGGTATTGATTTGCGCCAGGAGTTGGATCAAGCTTGCGGATAGGAGCAACTAGGACAAACATCGTAAACAAAGTACACCCTACTTTACTTTCTCCTCTCTTTTTCGATAAGCAAAATGAGATTATAGGAATGGTAGTGTCCAAATGATTGTTTATGTCTTGGTATAAGGGTCAATAATCCAAGGGAAAGTTTACATGTCCGCAGGGGAATATTTTTGTAACACCATATGCCATGGAAACCTCAACTACTCCTCTCTCCCATCCTCGTAAGATCTTTTTTCCTCTTGTCAGCTCTCCCTCTAGCTACTTGACGTTGTGTTTATTTACCTTCAGAAACTATTTGCCTTCAACTTCCCAACAAACTCCTCATGCCCTTTCATCTTCCATCTTCAAAATCATCCTCTTCTCATTGAATCTTCTCCTATGGCGTGACCTTCCAGCTTCCACTCACTCAATAGTGCACCCCTTCCACAACATGTCCTCTAGACCAATTTCCTCACGATCATTGTTGTTTTCTCACATTCTTGGTTCCATAGCATTACGTGGAGAATTTCGCAGCCAAGGGTGATTCCACATGAGTTGTAACACCCACCACTACTTCTGCAACAACACATTACTTATCAGCATGTGTCCATGCTTCCATCTTGTAGAAGCGCTCCCATCTACTCCACTACCACAATATGCAACATTATTATGATTTGTAGAAATGTTGTCACTTCCTGCAACCATTCATATCCCACATCAACCAATCACTATCGTAGTGGCACTGTCATGTTCCACAGTCACTTTTACCATGTCATCCCCAAGATGACTTCCATGCTCCTACATCAAACTCCCTAGGTTTTTAAGAAAGCATGCCCTCATGCTTATGAGGTAAACCATTCACATTTTCGACTGCAAATTTCATCACTGTTGTACTCCCAACTCTGCAGTCTGCATTGATGTACATTCAACTCTACAAGACATCTTCTTTACCTGCACATTTTTTCTTTCAACTCATTGTTGTCCATTGCTACACATCCGTATACAATGACACAACAATACTGTCATCGTGGATATTTTGAATTCCCATCTCATTCTTCTCACCTTCCTAATACTGCTACCATCTTTGTCTCTCTTTCTTCATCACCACAAGCATTGATCAAGTTCTCCTAAACCATGCATCACGTGCACAACCCAATCTGAGTCACGTCCCATCCAAGACATCTCACTACCATTTTTCATTCAATGTATGAAGTTCCTTCGGTGCAACCATCCACTCATGCTCGAAGCCATACAACATGGAATTACATGCTCCCATGTTACACCTCCCTTGACTCAATACACAACCACACACAAACTTCCTCAGTCGGTGATTCTATCAGTGTATTCATATTCTTGACACATTATCATAGGCATACCTTCAAGAGCCTTCTTCTTCACGCAACACCTTCACACTCGGTCCTAAGCAATCTTCAATACTTCTAACCTTCCTCTGCAACATGTTTTCTTCCTCAAGAGATTTAAAATCTTCTCTCTTTCTCTGTTAGCAGCATCTTCATCAGATTCCTCATCTTCAAGACTGTAAGTTCATCCATCCTCAACTCAATAACTTCACTCATGCTTCCTCCCAATTCACTTATCTTCATGGTGTCATCTTCTACTTGGGAATTTTCTTCATACATCTTCATCATCTTCAACCTCTGTGATTCTACAATTGGTGTAATCTCTAAAAATTCCTTCTTTCCATCTTCTTCTCAACCAAGTACATTTTCTTCCATCTGTAGCCACAAATTTTCCTTCTTGTTGCAAGTAAGCAAATAACATATTAAGGGAAAACAAATAATTCCATCTTCACTCCCTCCTTTTCTTCATTACATCCAACACACACCACATGTGCCTTTATTTTT
>ML829403.1:28060-60994 GCA_009831015.1 Picea engelmannii | reverse complement strand
TTTTTTTTCTTAATGTAATCACACAGATTTATCCACACAAATAAATGCTACAACTACTAGGGTTGCACATCTACCAATGCTTTCTCTTTTATCATACACCCATGCATAGTGAAAGCAAATGGGCACTACAAAACACCAGTTGTTAGGGACCTAACCTCCCTAACCCCTCACATAGATAGAATAATATATTTTCCATGTAATAAAGGCTTACATTAGTTAATAAAGGTTGACATTAGTTAATAAGGCCTATTTAATAAATATGAATAAGTCAATGTAAGAAGACCTAATAGAAGCTTTCGCTTCTAGAAAGATTTTCCTCCAGAATGTTCTTTAGACGATAGAATTAGTATAAATAAGAGTAGGAGGCATGATAAAGCTTTGTATTGAGAATCATTGTAATAGAGCGGTGCTCTGCTGGAGGTTTCCACCTTGACGAGGTAAGTGAACATTCATCCCATTTCAATAAAGGTATCATTTTTGTGTGTTATTCTCTGCATTTTGTTGTTATATTGGTAATTTCCGGTATATTCTTGTTTCTGCTTAATATCACATAACTAGGTGCATATCAAGTGGTATCAGAGCACTTTCCTTAGAAGGAATTGTGGGTTAAAATTTTTTGCAAGGTAGAGACATGTTCCAACATCTTTAAACTACAGTGATCTGTCGGTCAGCGCATAAATCCACAGCCGAGGAAGCATACATGCAGGAAATACAAGAGGTTTTTAAGTTCACATTGTTGGACACCCTTGTAACCCATGTTGGTACCCCTTTGAGTGGTAGCGCGTCAGACAACACATGTATACATACTTGCGCTTCCAAGTACCTCTGGTATATCGAGAGGCCCCCCAGGTATTTGAAACTAGCCATAGATCAATCAATCAAGTTCCTGACTACTATAGTTCCGTCGAGAACAACACTCGAGAAGATACTATATAGTACCTAGGTAATCGGGTAGTACAACTAAGGGTACGGTCTAGCCTCCTTAGTTGGTGCCCTGAGATATTGGGTCGAGAACTATTCTTCGACCCCACACATATATCAAAGAGTTATAGCACAGGGAAAACCTTTATATGTAGGCACCTTGAAAACCCTAACCCTTCGGATGGAAACTGATCCAGGTGGATATCGGTGGCCACCCACCTTTTCCAACTGGCTCAAAACAGTTTTCTAACAATTTTGGTAATTTACTAGCTTTAGTAGTTTTTAACTTCCAGGGCCATTTTGAGGGCCTAAATGAAGGTTTTTCGGGATCAAGCTTCTCAAAGATGGTTGAAGGCTCTGATTGAGCCCCATAAATGAATCTCCTCGACGATACCTTTCCAAAGAGCTATCGTGTTCCCCAAACGAAGATCGTATGCAAAAGTTATGACCCCATGAAGTTGATGTACTAATTTACCCAAACGGGGCCCACATGACTTTTGGTGCTCCATCTCCTAGGATTAGGTTTTTTGGATGTCTAAGGTTTGTGACATTTCAGTTTATTGTAAAAAAGGCCTTCAGAGCCTCATTGTAATGATCTTCTTGCCAATGAGTGCAGCCATCACATCTCTTCTCAAAGATAAGCCGCCACCATTCCAGCAAGCTTGTTTTTCGCTGCATTTTACAGTTTCATCTTATTTCCTTATTAAATAGAAAACCAGTTCTATTGTATCTTTGTTATTATGTGTTAAGCATCTTTAAATAATCTGTATTCATGTCATTCTGCTTATAAAATTTGGATCAGTGGTATCAGAGCGGTCTACTCCTTGTCGTCTTAATGCATGTCCCCAATGAGGTTAGGGTACAAAGAATTGGGTCTCGAGCTTGTTTCTCTTGAGGACAAAATCTCTTGCACGCCCAAGCGACCTCTCATGGAAGGAGAAAAAAAAGATGACGGTACAGGAGATCCTTTCAAAATGTTGCTTGAGGAAGCCCTCATGCAACAGAGGAATGAGATGATGGATAGTTTCACGCAAATCCTTCGGCGGCTACCAACAGGCGACGCATCTTCCTCGAGCGGAGGCGTCGCCCCCTTCAAGGTACAAATAAAATTCGATATTCCTATATTTGAAGGTCAGATAGACGCAAATGTTGTAGACAAGTGGTGGAATCTACTAGAAGGGCATTTTTCTATCCATAACTTTTCGAATAGAGAAAATATTACTTTTTCACTCCTCAAAGTCGTTCCCCATGTCAAAGATTGGTGGGAAACTTTCTGTGAGCAAAAGGAAACAGAGGAACCCTCATTATTTATAGTCACGACCACTTGGGAATCCTTCAGAGATGGTATTAAGGAACAATACTACCCTGTCGGAAGTTATGACGACTTGTATACCAAATGGACCACACTGCAGCAAGAAAGAGACCAAGCAATGCCAGAGTTCACAAATATCTTCGATACCTTACGCACCAAGTTGGGTATCAAAGATTCAGAGTAACATCTGGTGCTCAAGTATCACGGTGCTCTACATAGATACATACAGACCGAAATGGAATTTATGGACATCTCGTCCTTTGGTGCGACCTACCGATATGTCGTCAAAATCGAGCAAAATCTCAAACAAAAGACGCGGCAATTTGGGCCTAGAAACCCCGCACAGCAAAAGCCAGGAAAGGGCAGCCCCAACCCACATAACAAAGGACAGAGAAAAAATGGACAATATCAAGACAACCAGTCCAAGACACAAGCAAAGAAGGACATCGAAAAGACAAAGAAAGATATTGGGAAGAGGTGCGACTTCCATAAGAGCCCTTGGCATAACACTGTTGATTGTCGCTCAAAGCAGTCGTTGGTGGTCGAAGTGAAAGCCTCTGAATCAGATGCGGGTTCTGACTCTGAGTCAGAACCAGAAAGGGGAAGATGGATCATTGATGCGGAACCCAGTGCCACCGTTGCTACCACCAAGCTCCATCCTAGTGAACCAGATGAGCCAGAAGAAGGTGAGCGTCTCTTCCATTCACAGATGTGGGTGAAAGGCACCCCGTTGCACTTCATCGTTGATAGCGGTAGCCAGAAGAACCTCATCTCAGCAGAGGTCGTCAAGTGGTTGGCCCTACCGACAACACTGCACCCACAACCCTACACCATTGGATGGCTCCGCCAAGGGAGCAATCTCCACGTCAGACAATAGTGTCGACTATCATACGACATCAAGCCCTTCAAAGATGAGGTATTGTGTGATGTTGCTCCTCTCGAAGTTTGTAATGTTCTTTTAGGCCAACCTTATTTATGGAAACGTCATGTTGTATATGAGTCTAGGCCTCGTAGTGTTATTATTACTTTAAACGGGAAATTGTACAGGATACTCGAGGCAGTGCTTCCTAGTGTTATTTCCTTGATCTCTGCCAAGCAATGCAGGAAGGTCATCTCTCAGACCGGGAAATTTGTATTCTTCATGTCTCGCTCTCATAGTGAGTGAAAGATCGCAGCCACATCTAGGGCCTCCGCGACTGATCTCTCCACACAACAGAAGTAAGTGGATAAGTTCGTGGAATAATACTCATATATCTTATCTTCTCCTGGCGGGGTACCTCTGCACTGTCAGGTCAAGCATCCCATCGATCTGACCCCGGGCGCACCGCTACCCAATGGGCCAGTCTATCGCCGCTCTTCGCTAGAAAACGAGGATATCAAGAGGCAAATCCAAGAACTTCTCCACAAGGGGCACATCCGTCCCAACTCATCGCCTTGTGGGAGCCCAATCATGCTGGTGCAGAAGAAAGAGGGGACCTAGCGACTCTGCATTTATTATCGAGCCCTGAATAAAATCACAGTCTGAAACTGGTACCCGATTCCCCGAATCGAATGACCTCCTTGATCAGCTCACGGGAGCCAAATACTTCAGTAAGATTGATCTGAAGTCTGGCTACCACCAAGTCCCAATAGAACAGACAGATGTATGAAAAATCGCCTTCAAGTCAAAAGAAGGTCTTTTTGAATGGTTGGTCATGCCCTTTGGTTTGACAAATGCTCCAACAACTTTTATTAGGATGATGGATGATATCCTATGACCTTTCACCAATACTTTTGTAGTGGTGTATCTGGATGGCATCCTCATCTACAACAAGACTTGGGTGGAATACTTGTAGCATATTCAACAGGTTTTGCACACCCTACAGCAGCACAAACTATATGCAAACTTGGAAAAATTCTCCTTCGACATGGACAGGGTCCATTACTTAAGCTACATCGTTGATCAGCATGGTTTGCATGTGGATCTAGCCAAGATCCAGGTCATCTGTGATTGGCCAGCCCCAACCACACCCATTGAACTTCGAAGCTTCTTGGGCCTAGCCAACTTCTATCGCAGGTTCATGTTGGGATTCTCTCATATCGCATGGGCCCTTAGCTAAGTAACCAGGGGTGGCGGTAAGGAAACATTTGTGTGGGGCATGTCCTAACAACAAGCCTTTAAGGACTTGAAGAATCATTTGTGCTCATCCCCAATACTTTCATTACCGGACCTGCAACATCCCTTTGAGATAGAGACAGATGCTTCAAACTATGTTGTGGGTGTCGGTCTCACTCAACACGGCCACACTGTGGCATATCATAGTGAGACACTATTAGATGTTGTCTATAAGTACCCTACTTACAACAAAGAAATGTACTCCATTGTGCAAGCCTGCCGCTAGTGGAGACATTACATTCTTGGGAAGGAGACAATCATCCACACTGATCACAAGCCACTACAGTTCATGCAGACCCAAGGTAAAGTGAAAAATGATCGCCATCAGAAGTGGTCCACATACCTACAAGAATTCCACCTCAACATAGACTATAAAGCAGGAAGTACCAACCGAGTTGTTGATTGTCTCAGTCGACCTCCAATCGTGGAACTCACCATGGTGTTATACTCTTGTGGCCATGAGACCTCCGGATGGCCCCACCTCTACAAGACAGACCCTGACTTCTCCACCACCTACCAAATGTTGGGCGCCAACTCAGTGGTCGTTAATTTCCATCTTCAGGACGAGTTGTCGTGCCGTCTGGGCCATCTCTGCGTTCCATCAAGAGAGAGTGCGAAGCTGATTTGGGAAGCTCACTACAGTCGGGTGGCAGGACACTTTGGCGTCGAAAAGACAATGGCAGTGTTGCAGAAACATTTATACTTGTCGAAACTTCGACAAGATGTCGGCAAGTATATCAGGTATTTCACTGCCTGCATTATTGCCAAACCAACCACAAAGAAACAAGGCTTACACACCCCTCTGCCTACTCCTGACAAGCCGTGGGAATCCATCTCAATGGACTAATTGTCGGGCCTCCCATCCACCAAGAGGGGAAATGACTATGTTTTTGTGGTTGTTGATCGCTTTTCCAAGATGGCGATTCTAGCCGCCTGCAAGAAGAACGTCACAGCAGAAGCCAATGCCAAGCTCTTCTTTGAACGAGTATGGGTACATTTTGGGATCCCACAAACCATTATCTCAGACTGTGACAGTCGATTCCTCAGCACATTCTCGTCGAGCCTCTGGTCACTGCTGGATACCAAGCTCACCGAATCCACTGCCTTCCACCCCCAGACAGATGGCCAAACCGAGGTCGTCAATCGAATGATTGTACATATCATGTGCATGTACAATTCAAAACACCCCTGCACATGGGATGAGAGCCTTCCCTATGTCCAACATAGCTACAACCGAGCCCTACATAGCTCAATTGGCCACAACCCCTTTCAGGTGGGGTTGGGATTCCAACCATCGGGCCCCATGGATGTTGCACTACCCCTGGTGGCCACCTCGACCGACTCGTCCCATACTCCACTAGAAGCTGACAAAGCCACCTGGTTCATTGAGCGAATCCAGCACATTCGCCAAAAGGTTCAGGATATTCTACAGAAGTCTAATTCCAAGTACAAGAAACGCCATGATCAACATCGAGTGCCACATAAGTTTCAGGTGGGCGAAAAAGTTTGGTTGCACTTGCAGAAAGAACGCCTTACAGGGCCCCATCGGAAGCTTTGCCCACTCCATTATGGTCGTACACCATCACCAAGGTTGTGGGTGACAATGCTTTTGAGCTCAACATTCCCCCTTTCCTTGGCCTACACCCAGTCTTCAATGTGGCTCTCCTTCGGTCATATTTCCCACCATTATTGAACACCTTAGAGATAACAAAGCAGTTGACACTAATAGAGCTCAACCCTGACTGCATGCAACAGGAATCCAATGATCAGATTGTGGACACACAGATCAAGGGTACTCGACAAAAATGGATCCAGCTTTATCGAGTCGTCAAAGCAGGGCAACTCCTACACCAAGGCAAGTGGCTCACCCAGGGCCAAATTCAGCAGAAATTTCCTCATCTGATGGGGGAACTCAACGCAATGGAAACCATTACTTACTATAGATCAAAAATGGAACAGACAAGATCTATTGTCGTGCAACCTTGCCTCTTGCACTTAGGTTGCGAAATTACTACACATTTTTTCTCTGTTAAGAATTTGGGTATTTCGACACTGCAGTATTATTCAGATCGAAGTATAACTCCACAAGAGTCTGGGGCCTTCCCCTTATTTGAGACCTATCTCATTGGATTACCTTTTTCGCCCTGATCATTGTGATACCTATCAATTTTAGCTTTTTTTTACATGCTCGCACCCTTATTTGAAACATATCTTATTGGATTCCCCTTTTCATCCTGATCGTTTTGATAACTATCATTTTTAACCTTTTATTTTTACCTGCCCACACCCTTACTTGAGACCTATCTCATTGGATTCCCCTTTTCACCATGATCATTGTGATATCTATCAGTTTAACCTTTTTGTTTACCCTGTGGACCCACCACTCATCCCCTGATGGCTCCCACCCACTAAGAAGAAACCAACCAAAAACTGAGTATTGACCTTTCTTCCCTTCAGGCCAAGTAAATAGGGACATCCTGACCATTCATGCAAAAATGGACCACATCCAAGGCCAGCTCAGTAGCCAAATTGTTGAATTCCATTCCGCTCTCAATCAATTCATGAACAAATTCCAAGGTCCTTCCTCCTATGACCCACCTCTCTATATTGAAGGTGTTGAATCCAACCAACCTTTACACTCTCATTCCAACTCCTTTCCTCGTGACCCCCGTCTCCCCAGAGTCAAGGTCAACAAATTTGACGGATCAGATCCACAAGTCTGGATTACTCAAGTGGAACACTATTTCTCCCTGCATGGTATCACTAATGAGTTAACCAAGCTTCGTTATGGAATTCTCTATTTGGATCTGAAAATATGGAAATGGTGGCAATGGCGTCGCAATGCATGCCAAGGGTATGTTTCTTGGTCACAGTTTTTTGCAGAGCCATATGAATGCTTTGACACAGACACCCACCATTTAGAACATATGATCAAGTTGAAACAGTTTGGAACATTGAAAGATTTTATTGTTTCCTTTAAGCACTTGGCTTTCTGAACAGAGGACATGACGTATGATTTCTTCAAGGAATGTTTTATCAGTGACCTCAAGGATAAAATTTGTGCCTAGGTCATCATGGCTCGCCCTCAAACTTGGTTGGAGGCCACTAAGCATATCAAGGAGGCACAACAAATCATCTTGGACCAGAGCAGAAAACCCACTTTTGTCCCATACCCTAAACCCAACACCCTTGCCCCTTAGTTCACTCCTCTCAAGGTCCACAAGTTAACATGGGCATAAATGGTTGAACGCCAACTCAAGGCTATTTTCTATAATTGTGATGATAAATACTTTCCAGGGCACAAGTGTAAATAATAGAAACTTTTTATGGCCATTTCCGAGGATGTTTCTGATGAAGATGTTGAGGTTTCACCTGAAGTAGTGCTACCCCCAATTGATGATATTATGCCTCCCTCTGATCCTCCCAAAGTTGAACCATTGATTTCGCTGCATGCTCTCACTGGTTTTTCTTCTCCTCAAACCCTCAAATTAATTGGTTACATTAAGCATAGGAAATTCATCATCCTAGTTGACAAAGGCAGCACTTGGAATTTCATTCATCATCGCCTTGCCCAAGAAGTCAATTACTATATCCATGATGTCAACAATTTTCAAATCGTGATTTCCAATGGTGGTTCCATGAAATGTGGAGGGCATTGTGAAAATGCGTGCCTACAAATTGGTCAATATAACTTGAAATCTCATATGTTTGTTATTGACATGGGTGGTTGTGACATTATGCTTGGTGCGGAATGGTTACACACCCTTGGACCCATACTGATGGATTTTAAGGAGTTAACCATGCAATTCCAACATGAAGGCCAACAATATAAATTCCAAGGCATTACAACAGGATCTTTGGAGATCATCAGTTCCCACCGCATGGAAAAGTTACTCAAAAAATGTCATTATCGCATCATTTCCCAACTCTATTCCATTCAAGCAGTTGAGACACCCCTGGTACACCTCGACCTTCAAGTTATCCTTTCACGCTATCACACTATTTTCCAAACCCCATGGGACCTTCCCCCCTCACGCGGTGACCATGATCATTCCATTCCTTTAATACTGGGCAGTCTTCCTCCCAATGTTTTCCCTTATCGTAATCCCTTTACTCAAAACAATGAAATTGAAAAAATTGTCCACAACTTGTTAGTAGCACATGTTATCCGTCCTAGTACCAGCCCCGATTCTTCCCTTGTTGTCATGGTCCTCAATAAGGAAGGCACTTGGTGCATGTGTCCTAATTTGTGTTCCCTCAACAAACTTATCATCAAGGACAAATTCCTCATTCCCATCATAGATGACCTTCTGGATGAACTCAGTGGGGCTCAATACTTTACCAAACTCGACCTTCGTTCTAGCTACCACCAGATACGTATGAAAGAGGAAAAAATCCCCAAGACGACATGTCACACTCATGAGGGCCACTATGAGTTCTTGGTCATGCCCTTTGGTCTGTGTAATGCCCCCTCCACTTTTCAAAGTCTCATGAATCATGTCTTTCATCCTTTCCTCTGTCACTTTATGTTAGTTTTCTTTTATGATATTCTCATCTATAGTAAAACGTGGCCATCCCATCTCACCTATGTAGATAAAGTTCTCCATCTCCTCTCCAAGCACAAACTTTTCCTCAAGCAGTCTAAATGTGCTTTTGGTGTCTCTGAAGTTGAGTACATGGGTCATATTGTTGGCAAGGATGGTGTAAGGGTGGATCCTAAGAAAATTGAAGCTATGTAGAATTGGATTTGCCCTAAAAATCTTAAAAGTCTATGTGGTTTCATGGGTTTAACAGGCTATTATCGCAAGTTTGTTCAAAATTATGGAAAAATTGCAGCCCCCCTAACATCTCTCCTTAAAAAGAATGCCTTTAGTTGGACTCCAGCAGTAGACCAATTGTTCCAAGCCTTGAAGGAAGCTTCGTGCACTACTCTTGTACTGGCCCTACCTGATTTCACCAAGACCTTTGTTCTAGAATGTGATGCATCAGGGCGAGGAATCGGGGTAGTCCTCATGCAAGATGGATGACCTTTGGCTTTCACCTGTAAATAGTTGTCAAAGATACATTTGGGCCAATCGATCTATGAAAAAGAAATGATGGCTATTTTTCATGCAGTGGATCTATGGTGCCCTTATCTATTGGTACAACGCTTCCAAATTAAAACAAACCATCAAAGCCTCAAGTACTTCCTGGAATAACAAATTTCATCCCCATAGCAACAAAAATGGGTGACCAAGTTGTTTGGATATGACTATGAGATCATTTACAAAAAGGGAAAATAAAATGTGGTGGTTGATGCTCTTTCTAGGAAATATGAAGAAGAAGGGTCCCTCTTTTCCCTCTCATTCATTGTCGCCAACTAGCTTCAAGTTCTTCACCATGAATGGTTGCAAGACCCCAAAATCTCCAGCCTCATCCAAAAACTGCAACAGGATCCCCAAGTTGCTCCAGGGTACTCTTGGCACAATGAAGAGTTTCGCTATAAAGGTCGCCTATATTTAAGCAAACAATCAGCCCTTAAATCCAAGATGCTCTTTGAGTTTCATTCTTCTCCTACTGTAGGGCATTCAGGTTTTACCAAAACTTATGAAAGGATAAAACACTCTTTCTTCTAGGATGGTATGAAACATGACGTTCACACCTTTGTGGAAGAATGTGATATATGTCAACACAATAAGGGAGAGACTATAAAAACTCCTAGCACACTACAATCGCTTCTGGTTCCACCTACTATTTGGATGGATATTTCTATGGATTTTATTATGGGCTTACCCAAATCAATAAACAATTTAGTCATCATGGTGGTAGTGGATCGTCTCTCTATATATGCTCACTTTTGTGCTCTTTAACACCCGTTCACAACATCTACAGTGACTCAAATTTGTATGGATAACATCTTCAAACTCCATGGAATGCCTCATTCTATTGTTTTTTATCATGATCCAACTTTTACCACCAATTTCTGGCAATAATTATTCAGGCTCCAGGGAACCCAATTGCATCTTAGTGTTGAGTTTTCAATAAGCTAGGTTAAGCATGAAGTTCATTCCATTTTTAGCATTTAACTATAGCCATAAATGTTGCAGCAACCAAGATCACAAGAAGAAGCAACATGCACAAGAACACAAGAAGTATCCTGGAAAGCCCTTCTCAACAAGGGAAGCAAACCCAGCCAAATCCTTTGCTATATTCCTCAAGAGAAAGACCTTCACCACCAAGATAAACCCTAGCACAGAAGAGGGTGCTCAAACCCTAGAACTCTAGCGTCCAAGAGAGGTGTGCACTATTCCCAAAGAAGTGTACTTGCTGAAATTTCCAAACTCACATGAAAGATGTATATCCTCAAAGGGGATTTTACCTTTACTTATACTAATCTAATCATGTCAACATAAGTGTCTATTGGCACAACAGGGCCAACCTCACTTAGCTTATAATATAATTAATATTAACTAGATTAACTATCTTTTACATTAATTACCAGTTACATTAAGGTAGGGTTGACTTGTACCCTTTACATTACAATTAGGGTTACAGGAAGGTCTGACTCTTGTACAATATAGCAAAGGATCTGATACACCCACTAGGGCTCATCCACTAGGGGCACATCCATAGGGATGTACATATCTCTGGCTCACTGCATTACATAGGAGAACCAGATCTTCACATGTTCACCTGTGCTCGTCCACAGGCACATCCACTCTACAGATCTTCTTTCCCACTGCCTCACACGGGAGAATGATCTGGAGTTTTCTCATCAACTCTGTTGCTCAGAGGAGGCTAATACATCATCTTCATTTCTGTTCACATGACGATGCACCCGGCACTTTGGGGTTTCACACGTTCACCTTGTGCTCAACCACAGGCATGTCTAACTCAACAGATCGCATTTCCCACTGGATAATCATCTAGAGTTCTTCTCAACTATCTGAATGGAGGAGGTCATCTCTACGTTCCATCTCAGTCTCAGGCAGGAACCGCGTACCCTTCTTAGGGGCTTTCTCTCAGGTTTGTGAGCTGAGAGAAAGACTCACATAGCTGCAATGATCCACATCTCACAGGTTTGTAAGCTAGAGAATTCCTCACATAGTTGCAATCATCAACACTCCCTCTCAGCTAGGGAGGCATTCTTCATCATGCCAAGTCTCACATGGATGTACTCTAAATTTTGTCTTGGCTGGAGTCATCAATTCTCCCTCTCAACAAGGAAGGTATTCTCCACCAAGTTAGTTTGGTGAAGATGTCTGCAATCTGCTCATGTGTAGGAAGGTATTGTATGTGTATGATTTTCCTCTGCATCATATCTTTGATATAAGGATATTTCATCTCATTGTGTTTAATCCATCATGAGCACTAGGTTCTTTAAGGATCTTTTCACACGGCTCTTGGTCATCATCATAGGAATCATCTTATGGTCAAGTGAATATGTCAGAAGCTTGTGAAGCCACATTGCTTTGCACACTCGATGTTATATACGCTGACTCTATGGTACTCAAGGGCATAGAGTTTTGTTTCCTACTGTATTAGGAAACCATGGCAAAATTCACGGTAGAACATCATCCGGATGTGCTCTTCCGGTCCACTGTACTTTTTTTCTCAATCTGAATCGGCATATTTTGCAAACTCAAGTTCACACTGGAGGCATATCTCAAGCCATATCTAACTGTGCCTTGCATATATCTCAATACATGTTTTGTTGTTGTCTATCTCGGTTGACTCATGACATGACTAAGCACATTCACTGTATGGCATGAATCAAGTCTAGTGTTAACCAGATACATCAGTGATCCAATCAGTTGTGGATCAGTGTCGTCTAAATCATCATCAATCTTCTTCTTTAAATCTATCATGATGGATTTTGCATTCTGTCATACTGAACTTCTTTAATATTTTCACTGTATATTTTCCTTAACTTAGGAAAAATCTCATTGGTCCTCTGTCCTACTTCTTGTCCCAAGAAGTAAAGCATCATACTCAGATTCTTCATCTCGTATTCAGAAGTCAAGGATTACTAGTATCCAACAGCAAGGCTTTCTAAATAAGTCATCAGGATCATGCTCTCGTCACCAATACTATAATGATATAGGTTTGGATTAGTAACACTCTTGCTGAAATCCAAACTCATCAAGAATATATCTATCTGATATAGTTTCCAATTCATGGATGATAGTACAAATGGAAGTGTATCAGGTTCATTGGATCAAGTGTCTCATCATAGACAGTTCCCTATGTTTGTGAGAAACCTCTGGTTATATATATTGTTTTGTATTTTTAAACACTTCCATCAACTGCATGTTTGATCTTATAGATCAACTAGGAAGTTACTACGGACTTCCCTTCTGGTTCCTGAATAATATCTTATGCATCATTCTGTAAGACATATTGGTATTCTTCTTGTTATGGCATCTTTTCCATACCCATTCTCTTGTGGATTCTCTAGGACAAGGAGGCTCATCATCAATAAGGTGTCTCATAACTGAAGGATAACTTTGAAGATCTCTTTTACTTTCTCGGAATTTTCCTTGAGAGGCTTGTATATTTTCTCTGCTTCTTGTAGAGTGAGTCTAGGTAGGCCTTTTGTGCCCTACTGAAATATCTCTGACCATATCAACTGAAGAACCTGGATCAACTGGAATAATGTGTGTCTCCCTCTGAACTGCTGAAGGGTGAGAAGGTATTGTTTCACTGCCAACATTCATCTGAGATTCTCTGGATTTGTTTGAATGGATATCTCTTCTTCTTAAGGACAACATCTATGTATAATAATCAATCAATATGGTTTGGACTCCCGTACCAGGGATAATGGTCCATGTCTTTGAGGGTTCCCATACTAGGGATTTATTCAAAAAATGAAATCAACTATAACATTTGAAATCAATTGGTTTACCTGGTTTGTAGTCATGCTTTAGTTTTAGAGGAAGTACTCCTCCTCTCTCTTTTCTTCATTCTTTTGAGGTGGGTCTGGATCAATGTCAGCGATGGAAGCATATTGTCTTCCCTTCTTCCTGGTTGGATAGTTTCTTGCATAGTGTCCATAACTGTCACATCTGAAGCATTGAATTTATGAAACATCTCTTCTTTGATATCCTGGATTTGATGAAGACTTTTCACCTCTAAATGTTTGCTTGAAATTTCTTTTGAATTTTCTTCCCTGCTTTGTATGAAGTGCAAGAGCATGATTTTCTTCTGAGGAATCTTCCACTCCTCTATTTCTAAGTCTAAGTTCTTCTTGAGTACGATCTGACATAGACGATCAAAGGTTGGTAGAGCTTCTCTTCCACTGATACTTTGAATGAAAGGCTCCCATGATTTTGGAAGATTCTGGAGAGTGGTTAAGACAAGTTCTCTATCAGACATGATTCCCCCGATGGTCTCTAGTTGTTCCTTAATCTCTGATAGCTTCATAAAGAAGATGGCAACAGAATCACCCTTCGTCATCTTGGTACTTTGAAGTTGGCTCTTTAGGGTAAGAGCTCTGAGGGTGTTGTCACTTTCAAACATTCCTTTTAAGGCTTCATACATATCATAGGTTGTCTTTAGGTTGGCAATCCGAGGTAAGAGGTGGTCTCTTACTGAGTAGATGATTAATTTTCTTGCTTTGACATCTTCTTCCTTTATTATCTTCTTCTCCATATCTGTAGTTGTGGCTGGTAGGGTTTTAGTTGTCACATCCAAGAGGTCATCTTCTTCAAGAGTGACTAGAAGCCTTGATTTCCAGGAGTTGAAGTTGCTTGCTCCATCAAGCCTATCTTCTACTAATGCTCTGTTCTTCATTTGATTGGTTTCTTCAATTTCTCACCAATTGGAATTTGAAAACCTAATGATTAGGTTGAATTTGCAACCTTGGATTATATTGGACTTATGACTACCAACAATCAATTTGATAGTGTCACAAAGATGCTTGTTGATTCAGTAGAACATTTCTTTAGAAACCCAAAATTAATATTCTGCGGGAAATTTTGGCACCCTAGAAACCCTAGGGCCAAAAATCAAAATTTCTCGAAATTTCATTTTGAGAACTTTTGGAGATGCACTAGAAGAGGTCGTGCTCTTCTATGCCAAAATTAGACCCAGCATCCAAGTATTAAGGGTTGAATCACCACTGAAAGGAAGGTCATACGAAATTTTCTGGAAACCCTAGAAGGGTCTTACAGTTATGCAAAAGGTGTGCTGAGACTTGGTGGATGCTTGTGCAATGGGTTCTTTCAAGACCTATGCTCTGATACCATGTTGATTTTTCAATAAGCTAGGTTAAGCATGAAGTTCATTCCATTTTTAGCATTTAACCATAACCATAAATGTTGCAGCAACCAAGATCACAAGAAGAAGCACCATGCACAAGAACACCAGAAGTATCCTGGGAAACCCTTCTCAACAAGGGAAGGAAACCCAGCCAAATCCTTTGCTATATTCCTCAAGAGAAAGACCTTCACCACCAAGATAAACCCTAGCACAGAAGAGGGTGCTCAAACCCTAGAACTCTAGCGCCCAAGAGAGGTGCGCACTATTCCCAAAGAAGTGTACTTGCTGAAATTTCCAAACTCACATGAAAGATGTATATCCACAAAGGGGATTTTACCTTTACTTATACTAATCCAATCCTATCAACATAAGTGTCTATTGGCACAATAAGGCCGACCTCACTTAGCTTATAATATAATTAATATTAACCAGATTAATTATCTTTTACATTAATTACCAGTTACATTAAGGTAGGGTCGACCTGTACCCTTTACATTACAATTAGGGTTACAGGCATGTCCGACTCTTGTACAATATAGCAAAGGATCTGATACACGCACTAGTGCTCATCCACTAGGGGCACATCCATAGGGATGTACATATCTCTGGCTCACTGCATTACACAGGAGAACCAGATCTTCACACGTTCACATGTGCTCGTCCACATGCACGTCCACTATACAGATCTTCTTTCGCACTGCCTCACACAGGAGAATCATCTGGAGTTTTCTCGTCAACTCTGTTGCTCAGAGGAGGCTAATACATCATCTTCATTTATGTTCAAATGACGATGCACCCAACACTTTGGGGTTTCACACGTTCACGTTGTGCTCAACCACAGGCACGTCTAACTCAACAGATCGTCTTTCCCACTGAATAATCATTTGGAGTTCTTCTCAACTCTCTGAATGGAGGAGGTCATCTCTACGTTCCAGCTCAGTCTCAGGCAAGAACCATGTACCCTTCTTAGGGGCTTTCTCTCAGGTTTGTAAGCTGAGAGAAAGACTCACATAGCTGCAATGATCCACATCTCACAGGTTTGTAAGTTGGATAATGTCTCACATAGCTGCAATCATCAACACTTAGTGCAACCTATCATCCCCAGATAGATGGCCAAACAAAAGTGGTCAACACGTGTCTAGAAACATATTTTAGGTGTTTTGCATCTGAACGACAACATCAGTGGGTTTAGTGGTTACCCTTATCTAATGGCGGTACAACACCTCTTACCATACAGCCTCTCACATGACTCCCTTTGAAGCAGTCTACAAACATAAGCCAACATTGGTTCTCCCATATATGTCAGGTGTCTCTAAGGTTCAGGAGGTTGATTGTAATCTTACAACCTACATGAGCATTCTCCATACTCTCAAATAAAATTTGGTCCTGGCTTAGAACCACATGAAGCAATAAGAAGATCAATGTCGTTTTGAACGACAATTTATTGAAGGGGACAAAGTGTTTCTCCTTCTCCAACCGTACAAGAAGGCTTTGCTCAAATCTTAGCAATGTCAGAAATTGGCCCCCAAATTTTATGGTCCTTTTCCTATTCTCAAACTTGTGGGGTCAGTGGCCTATCAGTTATCTTTTCCCATCAACTCCAAGGTACATCCTATTTTTCATGTCTCCTGCTTAAAGAAAGTGATTGGCACCAAGTGCCATGCTCAGACCAGTCTACCATAGTTGGATGAACAAGGTTTCATTTCGTTGCAGTTGTGAGGTGTATTGGACCATCGAGAGTGTCGTCTCCATCAGCACACCATCCCGGAAGTGTTAGTTCAATGGAAGGATATTCCACCAAAAGATGCCACCTGGGAGTCGACTACTATTCTGCAAAAAATTCCTCATCTTAAGCCTTGAGGACAAGGCTCTTTTTAAGGGATGGGGCATGTTAGGGAACTAACCTCCCTAACCCTTCACATAGATAAATTGATATATTTTCCATGTAATAAAGGTTGACATTAGTTAATAAGGCCTATTTAATAAATATGAACAAGTTAATGTAAGAAGACCTAATAGAAGCTTTCGCTTCTAGAAATATCTTCCTCCAGAATGTTCTTTGGAAGATAGAATTAGTATAAATAAGAGTAGGAGGCATGATAAATATTTTTCTTGAGAATCATTGTAATAGATTGTTGCTCTGTTGGAGGTTACCCCCTCGAAGAGGCAAGTGAACATTGCTCCCATTTCAATAAGGCATCATTTTTATGTGTTATTCTTTGCATTCTATTGTTCTATTGGTAATTTCCATTATATTCATGTTTATTCTTAATATCACATAACTAGGTGCATACCACCAGCCTGTACCAACTCGTCTACTACACATTCTCTTGTTGCAACTTGAGAGTCGCAGCCATTCCTTTGCTACAACTCAAGGTTTTTTTTTATTGCAATTCAAGAGTTTCTTTTGCTGCAACCTGAGAGTCACAGTTTGTACAATGCATTCTACAATAGTTATACATTCACAACCTCTTTGTGCTACTTTCACTGCAACCTTCAAGTTGTGCCACACAATCTTGAAATCAATGGTTATCTTATAAACCAAGGAAACATCCTCATATGTAGACCTCTCATATCTATGGGATGTAGACACACTTGTGTGACCAAACATGAACTCTTTGTGCTTAGATTTATATTCAAGAGACAATGTTCATCCTCACGAGCATCCTACACTGAGCTCTCACAACAATAATGTACCTTTAAATCTTATGATTAAGGGTTAGTTCACAAACCAAGGGATCCTCCCATATATAGAGAGAATCATCAATCCATACACTATCTTTCCAAAGACCTTGTGCCCACCTACAGTTAATCACAAATCCAAGCACGACCTTCTACAAACCCATGCCCACCTCATGCAAAACAATATCACAATAGAACTATTCTACAATGTCAATTACTTGTTGCACTGGAACCATTTGGAGTAAATCCAATTAACTCTAGAGGGATCACGAGCGACGGAATGGTTATTGCTATGAACCCCTGGAACAAGCGCCTGTATTCTGCCAGGTACTATGAAATCCTTGATAAAAGAAAAACCCTACCGGTGTGGCAACATCACCATGACTTCCTTAACATGCTTGACAAATCTCAAACTTTGATTTTGGTTGGAGAGACCGGCAGCGGCAAAACCACACAGAGAAAAGGAGCAGGTTCAGTGTTCACATCCCTCACCCATCACAGTAAGAAACCGACACGGTTCAGAGGCCTCGATTATGGCAAGTGCAATGGCTACATCAGGGGAATCGTGAAAGATGTCTTTCACGACCACGACCGTGACGCTCCCCTCTACAAGGTGACCTTTGGGCAGGCATTCTATCACAGGCATCATAAGGAGCTCTTTGTAGCGGTCGATGGTTTGTACTCGGGCCAGTTTGTTTACTGCGGAATGAATGAGGGAGGCTCCAACACACTATCTAGATAGAGAGAACAAACCATTCGGGGTTGGATCAAAGCTGAGGAGAGACTGTGGGCACGGCAATATCTAAACCCTAGCCACCATCGTCGCCTGGATCTAGAGTATGGGAACCTTTCAGCTATCAGAGACCTCAGGGATCTTCATCCCTTGCTCTGTTACGGGAATCAAGTTAAGAGTGACGCAAGATTGAGGCTTTCTTCTGAATATCACGTCGAGGCTAGCTCTGAGACTGTGGCAAGCTTCCTCCTTTTATAAATACCATTGTCGGATATTCTCTCTACTTGCATGCTCAGGATTCAGACTCTGTTTTTTAGCTCAAAACCCAAATCCGCCAGGCTACAGGTATTATGCCTTGCTTTCAACGACTAATCTTTGAAGGACGATAGCTTGTGGATGGCTCTTTGCTACGGGGTTATGGGAATCTAAAGAACACAACCATTTCTCTCGCTTCTCGTCTACGTGGAGGAGCACCATCCTCCACTCATCCAAGCTCTTACAAGCATGTCGTGAAAACATGGATTTCCGCTCCTTCGAGGTCCAAGGTTGAAACTTCCGGAGCAAAGGAGCTTTTTGGCTCCACCTTCATTGTGGAGCAGTCAGTAGAACCTCCAACAACATATGTTGAAGATGCCCACGTCTACGGCTCTGCTTTTATCTACCAGGAAAAATCCCTCATCTGTCAATTCAATGGACTATGGCCCTCGGCCTCTACGCTAAGAGAATGGGTAAACAAGACCTGGTCGTCAGGTCATGAGTTGTTATTTTGCTGCAAAGGGTTCTTCATTGTCAACTTTTCCACAGAAGCAAACTGCCAATGTGTGTTAGAGAAAGGTACTTGGTTCTGGGGCAAATCTGGCCTTTCCATGCAGAGATGGCTCCCTGACTTCAACCTGCTGACTATGATTGCTATGACTACACCGGTCTGGGTAAGACTCGCCAATCTACCTCTGCATTTTTATACTCCATCTTTTTTATTTACCCTGGGCAATGTGTTGGGTAATTTCATCAAAGATTGACACAGACCGGATAATGAAAGGCTTAATCACTTTCGCCCGCATATGCGTTGAAATCGACCTCAGTCAAGGGCTTCTAGATAGGATACTTATAGACTGGCATGAGAATCATCCTTACACGTAGATGGTCGATTATGAGAACACCGCCTTCAGGTGTCGTTCCTGTCAACAAACAAGGCACCTCCGGGAAACTTGTCCTTTATCCCCAACCCCGGCCTCATCCCCTGGAGCACAGAAAAGGGCTAATGGTTGGAAAGACCCTAAAAATCGCAAAAGTTGCACGAACTCTTCATCTGACAACATGCATCATCACAAAGACACCCCAACTCCTCCATTTTCTACAACACCATTGTAGTCTCCAACAAATTCACAGCAGCCAACTGCAGATCCAAAACACCAGCCTTCGACTTCAACACAAAATCCTGAAGCTTCAGAAATATTGATTCATATTCCCGCAGTTCAGCCTTTGCACCCCCCCCTCGAAAAGGATGAATCTAATGACATAAGAATGGCCACATCCCCGGGCTCTGGGACTCAGAAACGTCCTCATGAATCGGATAATTCAAATAGTGAGAGAAACACCCTTAGCTTCAATAGCTCAAGATTTTGTCATTTCCTCAGACCACCTAGCTTTGGTGGCGAAGGTTGTTGAGCCTATCAGTTCCTCTGGTTGGATTGATGTTCGTAAGAAAAAAGACAGAAAGGATCCTCTCCGGCCAACATAATGATCTGACCCTTTCTCCTTATCTTGTATGTTTCATCTTGTTATTCCCATGCATTCCTTGTGGCTCTCTTTTAGCATAGATTAGTCTGTAGTTCTCCCATGTTCTCTTTCTGGGGGTCTTTTGCAATCAGCAAATCAATGTATCACTTTGTACTTTTCCTGGATTCAATAGAAGGATTCTCATCTTATTTATTTACAAAAAAAAATTACTTGTGGCACTAACATTAATTGGAGATTGAGTAATGCGTTTATGAGGGTACAGATCACTTGAATAACAACATTATTGGTATTTTTTAACATGTTATTTACATATTCTCTTAAATGGAATTATCATTGATTTGTCTATTTTAATCATGTATAAACTATAATATGATACTCAAACATATATATATATATATATATATATATATATATATATATATATATATATATATATATATATATAATGTTTATTACAAAGCTATTGTTCCATATATGGCAAGGATTTCATTTCAAAAAAATCTTATTTGCTTCAATGTAATTTGTATTCCTTATATGTCGTTGTGTTCATTTAATTTCATTTTTTTAGTAAAATTTTAAAACTAGTCAATCTATCATATCTTCTTTGTTCTAAAATTGTAAACAATGACATTGCTTTCTTATTTACAATTCCATCAGTTGTACTAATTCATTAGAGTATTTTTGTGCTTTTAATTAGAGGTATAAATAAATTGTATTTATAATGTGATTTTTTTCTCTTTTGCAATTCTTTATCTTGTTCTTGAGAAGTATCAAAGTCTTTATAAGAGCCATCAAAACTAAAGTTGACATATATTCTTACATCTAGTGGTCATCATAGTAGTTTAAATAATCTTTGCCAAACATGTTGGAGAATATCATTGAACTCATCATCACGAGTTGATTTTATGCACGAGTTGATTTTATGCACTGAATGAGATCTCTCTAAAGTTCAATGTCTACTTTCATAGGCAATTGTTATCCCAACATGTCATCATGATAACTCTAAAGCATAATGTCTCTTATTAGTTCACAGGTCTACTCAAGTGTAGGTGGTATGACACACCGACAAGTGCAACTCTTTATATAAAAAAGTAGCATAATGCACCAAGTAATAATAGTTGCACCATACTAAACATCAACATACAAATTATATTAAATGTAAATTGTGGATGTTTGAACCAATGTGTTTTAAGTAATGTGAATCATTGTTTATCAAAAGTCTATGCACCATTCAATTTTCCTATGAATATATAGGTCACTTGCTATTGTACTTAGAAAAAATTTAGGGATTAAATTTCACTATTTAAATCATTTTCCTATTTTTTTTTCAAAAATATTTATTCAGTTTTTATATTTCATTATTTTTCAAAAATGATTCACCCAAATTTCTATACAATAAAATTATTTTACTTAAAAATTATAAAAATTTTTTAAAACTATATTAAATCTTTATAAATTTGAATATTTTTAATAAATTATTATGTAATTTACATTTTAATAATTTTAATACCTTGGAAAAAAAATTATATTTTAATAATTAACAAAGATTTACCCATGTTTTTATATTTATAAAATTATTATAAATCCTTAAATTATTCCTATTCCTTATATGCAACATTATAATCCACTAAGTGCTTTGTTGTACGAAATATGTTTTTTTTATTTCCACGTGTCATGCAGAATCAATACACACTATTGTATTAAGCACATCAATACACCAATGATGATTTAATGCTTTGAAGATCAATTTCTACAAAGACCTCCCTTGCCCCCTCTACTAAAAATATTCAAAAATCACCATGGTTCAAATCCACACTAAAAGTAAATTTCTCATATTGATAATGTTTTCTCTAAAAATAAAATAATGTGTTAATTTTAATTCGAATAAATATGTATCAATTATTTTTGAGGAGCTATGTTTTTTTTCTCTTCTTAATGACAAACATGGTTTTAATATTGGAATGTAGAAATTAATTTCACTAATTCCATTCTTAATGCTTTTAATTTTAATTTTAATAAATATGTATCAATTTTTTTGAGTAGCTATGTCTTTTTCCTTCTTTTTAATGACAAACATGGTTTTAATATTGGAATGCATAAATTAATTTCACTAATTCCATTTTTAGTGCTTTTGTAAGAAAAAATGAGTGTGTTTTTGGTTTGGATTAATAATGTATTTTCTCTTTCCTTTTATTTTATTTTATTTGGATGGAAGGTGAGATATTAGGGTTGGCAAAAGAAGAGAATGAACAATGAACATGACATGTGGATCAATTAAATAATAGCCACATAAGAATCTATGAAGAGGAGGATGTATTGGTATGGTCATTAAATTACACACAGGGTGAATATACATAAGATTTGGGTATAAAGCTATGTTCATAGAGGTTGTTAGAGATGAAGAAGAATGGTGGTGGAAGAAGTCATGGAAAATCACAATGCCTTTGAAGACTGAGATGTATATGTGGTTGGTACTAAAAAAAAGCATTAACTTGCAAAATTCTTCAAAGAAGGAATAGGAATGGACCTAGGTGGTCTACCCTATGCAAACATGCATTGAAAACAATAGATCATCTACTAATATGTTGTCCTAATGCAGGAATGGTTTGGGAGGAAATGTATATGTTCACTGATAGGAGGGGAGGATGGCAAGGTCACATTGTAAATGGATTCTAAGGAAGTGGGTTCTTAATAAAGATTTGAAAGATTATAGGCCTCCCACCTTAGTGGTTAGCTAGGATATGTGGCTTGCTTGAAATGGGGATATATCCAATGATAGGTTTGGGCCTCCTCTTCAATGTGCGACATGAACAAATCCATATTCTCAATCATAAAATTTATCCTAAGGTTCAAAAGACTAGATCTTCTAAACATCTATAGATTGATAAGTCTAGGTCATGTTGTTTCAATGGGATAGCAACGGGAATAATAGTGTATTTAGTGCTAGTGGTTTACTTCACCTAAATGAGACTCAAAACTTCACCTTTAAGGTAGGCTTAAGAGAGAGTATAAACAATTTTTTTGAGCTCATGGCCTTAAAGTACCTAATAAAATTGGTTGTTAACAAGGGTGCCCCCAACTTGCAGGGTTTTGGGGACTCATAATTGGTTATCAATTAGATGGAAGGAAAATATAGATTGAACAATATAATTTTATAGCACATCTTTGACCAAGGAAAAAAGAATGGAAACTGACTTCTCAAAAATTCCATACATACATGTATTTAGAGAATTGAATACAGTGGTTGATGCTCTATCCAAAGGAGGACTTCAATATGCTATAAACACAAGTGTGTTCAAAGGGCTACATGATGGAGTGCATGTGGATGAAAGGCCTCTACCAAATTCTTGGTGATGGAGACTTGTTTATATTTTATTTTTGTAGATGTTGGATTCCATTGACATAAATTGTTGTTACTACTATATGTGTATGGGAACATTTTATAAGATCTCCTTGATGTTTATAGACAATCTCATGATCATTCTAGAACTATTTAGACCTACAACAGGGATGATGGTTTGTGGGTGGCTATTTCTTTCTATAAATTGTTAATAAGTGTTGGAATGTCCATGGGAGCGCACATTTAAAACCATGTGAAATTTTTGTTATTAATGGAACTTTCTGGATTACTGATACATCTTGGTGTAAGGGAAGCCGATAGAAATTATGCTTGTATATATCCTCTTAAACGGTAGACCTACAATAGAGCTATAGGATGAATCATAACCTCTACCAGTGTTGATGATGAAGACATGTTTCTATTCTATTGATAATGGAGTTTATAAGATTTGTGGTTATATGTTGGAATTGGTTTACAAGACCTATCTCTATTCCTTTTTGAAAATGTATGAGGGTTAATATATCTTTGGAATCGTATACGTGGAGGTTAGTTTTTTTCCAATAGATTTTTTCCCATAGAAAATTTGCTCAAAATTATATTAGAGTATAATTTTTTTTACATCTTCTTGTCCATAACATGGTTCCAGTCAGTAAACTAGACCAAAAGTACCAAGTAGTCAAAAATAAATTGTCCAAGAATAAACTTTCTTACAAGTCTCAGTGGACCGATACTTCAAAAAGAAAAGCTACATAAACCATAATACTAGATCTTAAGGTAAAAAACCCGATCTTTTTTACCTAGATTTATAAGATAAAGTCCAAAAATATTATAAGCAAGCTCAAAATACCGAAATAAGAAGGAGGTCAGAACATGATGAGATGACTTATGGGACCTACAATCCCGTTTTCCCACTTGTAATATGTTATCCTGCCTTCAGGTTCATGAATAACTTGTTTAGATAGTTGATCTGCCTCCACGTTAAATTCCCTGTATATATGTTGGAAGCTAATTTCTTGAATTTTTTTTATTAATTCCTTTGTTCTGAGCTTCCATCCTTCAATGGCGCTAGCCTGGAGTCTTCCTCTATTGTTTATCCATTCTATAACTACCTTTGAGTCTCCCAAAGCCTGAAGTTTTTGTAGGGACAAATGTGTAGCTAGTGTGAGAATTGCCCATGCTCCCAGTAGTTATGCCTTTGTATTGGTTCCTTCCCCGTAGTTTAAAAACCATCAATAAACAGATGAATCTGGAGTTTTGATAACACCCCCGGCTCCACACTGCTTTCCACCTGAATGTGTTGCCCCATCAAAACAAGCAATAGAAGAACCCACATGTTGTGTAATCAAACAAGCTCTTAAAGGGATAATTTTTTGAGTTGTTGGGTGACTTTTGAGAGATGCGAGAGTCTTGATAACCACAGAGAGAACTGATAGAGAAGCATTCTCGAAGATTGATTTGTTTCTCTCTATCCAAATATACTAGCAAGTAAGGGTTACAAGAGTAGAGGAGACAGATTTGTCCTTTGTCCAAGAAGTAAAACAATCAGATAGTGTAATCCCTTCCCAATTTTTTTTAAGCTTCTGAATGGTTTTTATTCTTTCCCAGACCAATCTGGAGAATGTGCACTGAATGAAAAGGTGGTTAATATTCTCGGTATTGTGTTTGCACAATTGACAAAGGCTTGGGCCCTCCCAGCCTTTTTGTTGAAGTATATCCCAGGTTAAAATTTTGCTTTTAGCTGCCAACCAAATAAATAATTTGATCTTGAGTTGTAAGTCCCATTTCTAGATATTATACCTCCATCCACCATAACTCGGGAACCGTTGGGTAGATATGAGAGCCATGTAAGCATTTTTAACTGTAAGAGACATGGAAGCGTCACCTCCAGTCCACATCAGTTCGTCTTATGTATCTTGGATAGAGACTCGTGCACCAATAAGAGCTATTCGAAAACGATCCCATTCAAATGTCAGCTCACCTATAATATCCAGCTCGTTGCTATAGATCCAGTTTTTTGTGTGGGAGAAATGATCCAAGTGCCCTTTGGCTTGGGCGAGGACTGTGATCTTTTTCTGCCTTAAATGAGTGATAAGAGCTTGCGAGAGAAAGGATATGTCTCCCAATCCTAAGATTATGTCTCTACCGATAGAAATAAGGTGGCCTGATCCGAGTATCCAGCTAAGCCAATGAGTGATCAAGTGGACCGACTTAATAAGACTGTTCTAGATCCTTGATGTTGCAGACTGTTTGAAAGAGGTCGACCTGAACCAATTGATGACAGTTGAATTGGGTAGATATTTATCCTTAATAACATTGTGCCAAATATCATCCCAAGTTAGGACTTGCCAGAGTGTGTTAGCAGTCAAAGCAGTGTTGAAATGAAATAAATTGTGAAAACCACATCCACCGCACTTCTTTGGTCTAGATAGAGATTCCACCTGCAAAGATGAACATGTTGAGTTTCATTGTTACCACTCCAAAGAAAATTGAACATAATTTTCCAAATCTTGTTTAAAACTGAGCGTGGAATGGTCTCCAAAGACATCCAATAAATCGGTTGACTCTCCAATACTGGTTTTATTAAAATATATCGGCCACCCAAGGATAACCATTTATTGCACCACAGTGTAATTTTTTTCCATCTTGGCCAACAACCAGCTCTAGTCATGCTAGCATATGCTAACCATTTGCTTCTTAGCATTTGTGATTAAATACAATGAATGATGCTTGACACGAGCACATCCTTTAAGAAATAAATGGCATGACCAAGTGTAGTCTTTTAATTCAAGTGAGTGCATCACAATGACATTCATGGTACTTGTATAGCAATTTTTAAGAGGTTAAGAGTTGAGTTCAACAATTTTTTTATAATCAAAATTTTCGAATTGATTATCCAAAAATATCCCACTCATAAAACATTTAAACTTCACCTTTATATAATAACCAATTCATAATAATCATTAGACTATCATGGAATATGTACATGTACACGTTAGATAAACTTTACATTTATCTTGATTAAAGTGTGTTGACATGTTGGATGATTATCGCAACAATGGAACGACTTTGTCAACAAATGAATGCAAAGTTTGTTCGACATTTAAGATTTACGTACAAACTACATGTATCTGTAGATTTCCTAAATTGTGATAATATGTATTTTCTATATATATCATCAAATATATGTGTACGCATACATCTCAAAACACTATCTGTCAAGTGTTAGAAATGTACGGAACCAGAGCCGAAGTTTTTTCATATTGGAGTTTCAGTTTGGCAAAGGGTGGTATGTTTAGCAAAACACGGCTTATAGTTTTGTTAGGGTTTCGACAGGATTAGCTGGAGTTATTTGGGATTATCGCCTTACTTTATGTTTTGTAGTCTACCTCCATGAAGAAGGAGCCTTAACCATTGTTTCGAGCTGTCATCCACCTCTAGTCTTTCCAGTTTTTAATTCAGTGGAATGTAGTTAGTAGTTAATCGTTTTTACGTCACCCACCAACTTCCTGCAGTCAACATTTAAAAACCTGTAGTTGGGCCCCCGAATCCATTAAAGCTGCTTCCTACTGCTATTCTAGGAAACTGGTCCACTACTGATGACTTTGGTGTGAACGATCTCAGTGGAGCCCAGGTGGCTTACCAATGGTGAATCCTCGGTAGGATAACTTAAAAGACGACGTCAGTGCACTAATGGGTGCAACTAACGAGGCCCTTTGGAAAAGGGAGGGTCTTTTCGCCACTGTAAACTCCTTGGGAGTGGGTACAAACTCATTAACTAACCCTTCATGTGATTTTGACAACAAAACTTGCCACTCCAAATAGAGGTAAGTTAGGCATTACTCCCTCATTTACCGGTTTTCTTCCTGGGTTGTCTGATAATTCTCGACCTATAGAGAAGGTTACGCATGTGTGTGGTCTAAATGAAGGTGTAAGGGACGCAGGCATCCCCTGCTCACAAAGAAAGGTGAGAAAGTCTTTGAGTACACATGGGGGTAGGTGCAGGCAATGGAAGGCCAACAAGGTAATAAAGAGAATGGTTATGGGGTCGGATATCGGTCTCGAGGAGACCTATAGGATGGCATTGTGTGGGATGGTTGGCAGAATATCTTACAACAATTTGTATAAGGTCTCAATCCCCGTATGGGTTCCTATTGCTATTCTAGGAAACTGGTCCGCTATTGACAACTTTGGCGTGAACGATCTCAGTGGAGCCCAGGTGGCTTACCAATGGAAAATCCTCGACAAGATGACTTAAAAGACGACGTCAGTGCACTAATGGGTGCAATTGACGAGGCCCTTTGGCAAAGGGAGGGTCTTTTCGCCACTGTAGACTCCTTGGGAGTGGGTACGAACTCATTAACTAACCCTTCATGTGATTTTGACAACAAAACTTGCCACTCCAAATAGAGAGAAGTTAAGCATTACTCCCTCATTTACCGGTTTTCTTCCTGGGCTATCTGATAATCCTCAGCCTGTGGAGAAGGTTACACCTGTGTGTGGTCTGAATGAAGGTGTAAGGGACGCAGGCATCCCCTGCTCACAAAGAAAGGTGAGAAAGTCTTTGGGTACACTTAGGGGTAGGAGCGGGCAGTAGAAGGCCAACAAGGTAATAAAGAGAATGGTTTTGGGGTCGGATATCGGTCTCGAGGAGACCTATAAGGTCTCGAGGAGACCTATAGGCTGGCATTGTGTGGGATGGTTGGCAGAATCTCTTACAACAATTTGTGTAAGGTCTCAATCCCCGTAGTGGTTGAGAAAACCTAGGCACCTATTTTAGGCTATGTTCCTGAGATATTATACTTAACCAAAGGTTGGTTAGGTTTCATTTGCAATGCTCTGGAAGATTTGACTCTTCTATTGGAAAATAGGTGGGTGATTGGAAGCAGTAGCCTGATGTTGAAGCGGTGGAGGGTAGCTTTTGACCCGGCGACATAATACTTTCAACAACGTCATTTGTGGGTTCTTCTACTCGGTTTACCTATTCAACTCTGGAACGAAGGTGCCTTGAAGGCTATTGGAAACTCACTAGGTACTTACATCATGGTGGACAGGCATACCCTTTCGGCTTCGTCTAAAAATATTGGGAAAATTTTGGTTGAAATGGACATCCATTGCGGGCTTCCATAGGTTATAGAAATAGAATGGAGGGGCCGACGGGTACTATAGAGGCTAGATTACCTCGACATACCATTTAGATGTAGCCTTTGTCATAGTAAGGGACACCTACGAAGGGACTGTAATGGTTGGGTTGAGGAAGAGGTGTCGGAAGACACAACGATGCTTAGAGAGTTTCATGGCACCTCCCCTGAAGCAGATTCCTTAGGGACTGGGACACTTCACTATTCATCGGAGGTTACTAGCCAATCTGAGCCAGGGGATACGCTCTCAGATAAGTTAAAACTTCATTGTCCTGCTCTTATTTCTACATTATCGTTGTGGGGAAGGAATGTATTGAATGCTTCTTGCTGGATGAAAAATTATACTTCCAAAGATGAGGTGTCCTCTGATGTAGATAGGGAGTTTACTGGACCCGCCTTAGTGGGGTCAGCACGATAGGTGGATAGGGTTACCCCATCGGTCGGGTTATCGGGGGTAGAGTCCTTAATATTTTATGTAAGTCATGCTCTTACTTCTGAAAATGAGAATCAGTTTGGCCCTCCCTTAGGCCATGTTGAACCTAGTCAGTCGGAAATTTCCTTTCCTTTGTCTAGTGATATTGCACCTCTTCCTGGATGTCGAGAATCGGAGGAGGACGACACTACTCTCAGTGTTGTACTGGATTCCCTAATTCCTTTCATTCGTGACACAAACTCTATTGTCTAGTTACCTATTTACTTGGGAAACTTTGTTTATGGAAATTCAACTAGTGGTGGGGAGGCCAGTTCATTGTGTCCAAGTGTCGAGGGGGCAGGAAAAGAGTTTGCCTGGTCAAGGGGCCTGGGTATTGAATACTCATCGATTAAGACCAGGAGTACCCAGAAGAAAACGACAGATTTGACCTCCATGCAAACTGATACTTGTCCACCCACCACTGAATGTGGGGCACTTAGAGCAATGAAATCCCTAGCAAGGGAAAAGTAATTTTATTTCTCTCCTTAAATCTTAGAGGGATTGGGGACACCCTAAAATCGGCTTATGTCCGTCGTCTATTGGATAGAACACACCCAAACATTTTGTTTTTACAGGAAACTTTGGTCCATGAACAAAAAGCCATAGCCTTTATGAATAGCTTTCGACCTTCTTGGGTATCCTGTGCAGTAAATTCGATTGGTAAATCGGGTGGTATTTTAGTCACTTGGGACCCAAACAAATATTATTTGGTACCTTACCTCTCTTGTGGTGGCATTTTTTTGACAGGAAGGTGTATTGCTAGCAAAAGGGAGATCACCCTGTTAAATATCTATGGTCCGTGCTCGAAGCGAAAAATATTTTGGAACACTGTGGAAGATAGTGGTCTATTATCTCATAAAAATCTGATTATTGCAGTTGATTTGCATTTAATTGTCTTGATGGGTGAGGTCTGGAGAGGGTCATCACAAGCGGGACCTTTGGCAGGTTTCTTCAAAGATTTTTTCCAATCCAATAAGTTAATTGATATCCAGCCAGAAAGGGTAGTCCCTACCTGGAGAAATGAGCGAACTGGTTTAGACTCGATTGCAAAGAGGCTGGATAAGTTTTTTATTTCTGAAGAGTTGTTAACAAGTGTGGGCCTCTACAGATCCTGGGTGGAGTACCCATTTGTCTTGTATCATGCCCTGGTATTATTACAGTTGGAGATCACCCCGATCTACAAAGCCTACCCTTTTAAATTAAATTCACAGTGGCTGCTTGAAAAGGAATTTAACTACATAGTTCATAAGGCTTGGAACGATCCAAAATTTTTATCTGAAGGAGGTAGGCAGTGAAGGTTAGTTTGGAAACTAAAAGAATTGAAGGCACACACAAAACTCTGGGTAAAGGAAATAAATTGCAGGGACCTGATGCATCTGGAGAAGATGGAGGTAGAAATAAAAGATACTCTTTTGAACATGGTAGGAGGTGCTTCATTTCTGGAGGAGGAAATACACCTTAGTAATCTGGAACAAGAAAGAAACGAGTATTTAAAAGCAAAGGAAGAACTTTGGAGACAACGTAGCAGGGCAATTTGGATTCAAAGTGGTGATCAAAACACTAAGTTTTTTCACCAATTTTCCATTTACAGGAGAAATCGGAAACGTGTTTGGGAGATTTTAGATGACACTGGGTCTTTACACACTGGACATGAGGAATTAAAAGATGAGGTTGTGAATTACTATAAAAAATTCTTCAAGGCTCAAGATCAACCATCCACAACTAATCAAGTCATAGTAGCAGGTCTTTTCTCCCGGTTGGTTACTGTGGAAGAAGCTAGATCTCTGCATTTCCCTGTCAACTTGGGTGAATTGAAAGAGGTTTTGTCTATGTTCAAGAAACATAAAAGTCTAAGGCCTGATGGCTGGACAATCGAGTTTTTTATACATTTCTTTGATTTGGTAGGGGAGGACCTCTTAGAGATGGTTGAGGAATCAAGATTGAGGGGTTTTATTGTTGGGGGCCTAAATTCTACTTTTTTATCTCTTATACCAAAAGTGAATAAGCAAGAATGGTTGGAAATTAATAGACTCATTAAACTATTATGTAAAGCATCGGGTCTACAAGTAAATGAATAAAAAACAATTGTTCTATATGAGGGGCTATTGGAAGTGGACTTAATCCCTTTCAAGTCTATACTACCATTTACCTTTATAGATCTTTCAATTGGTTTCAAATATCTTGGTTATTATCTAAAGACTGGGATGCACAAAGTTGAAGACTGGAGCTGGTTGTTGGAAAAGGTGGAGAAAAAAATAGGACTTTGGTGCAATAGGTGGTTATCCTTGGGTGGGCGACATATATTAATGAAATCGGTATTGGAAAGTCAACCGGTATATTGGATGTCGTTGGCGGCCATCCCCTACTTAGTCTTAAACAAGATAAGGAAAATTATGTTTAATTTTCTCTGGAATGGTAACAATGAAACACATCATTATCATCTTTGCAGGTGGGAAACTCTTTCAAAACCAAAGAAACGTGGTGGATGGGGATTTCACAATATTTTCCATTTCAACAAAACACTGGCCGCTAATACTCTCTAGCGAGTGTTAACACGGGATGGAATTTGGCACAATGTTATAAAAGATAAATATCTTCCTTTTTCCACTGTCATAAATTGGTTCAGATCGACATCCTTCAAACAGATAGTGGCTTCAAGAATCTGGAATAGTAATTTAAAATCGATCCACTTGATCACTCATTGGCTGAGTTGGATTCCAGGATCGGGCCATCATGTTGTTCTTGGTAGAGATAGAATCCTGGGGATGGGAGACAGATCCTTTCTCTCACATCCTCTTATTTCTTTTTTAAGACAGAAAAATATTTAATTACTCTCCCAAGCCAGGGGGCCACTTGATCAATTTTTCAATACAACCAACTGGATCAGGAGTATTGAGCTCGACATTACAGGTGAATTGGCAGCAGAATAGGATCAATTTCATATCACACTTATTGCTACTGGAGCCTCCATCTAGGATAAATATGATGAACTGATGTGGACCGAAGGCAATACTTCAGGATCACTTTTTGTAAAAAATGCATATTTGGTTTTAATATCAACCTAGAGGTTACCAAGTTTTGGTGAATGGAGGCTAGAAGTTTGGAAATGGGATATACAACTTAAAATCAAACTATTTATCTAGTTGGCAGCTGAAAAAAAAAAAATTTAACATGGGATAATCTTCAACAAAAAGGCTAGGAAGGTCCAAGTCGGTGCAAATTATGCAAAAAATAAACTAAAAATATTATCCATCTATTCATACATTGCTCTTTTACAAAATCGGCTTGGGAAAGAATTAAATTGTTCAGAAGTTAAAAAAAGTTTGGGAAGGGAATACATTGTCAGAATGTTTTAAATTTTGGACATATGACAAGTATGTCTCCTCTATTCTAGCTGCACTTGTTTGCTGGTATATTTGGTTAGAGAGGAACTCAAATATTTTCGAGAAGACTCCTCCATCTATTCTTTCTGTGGTCACCAAGACTCTTGGATCACTAAAAAGGCACTCGACACTGTTATCCCCGTTTTCTAGGGATAACTAGAAGATCATGTCTCGAGGCCCACAGGTCCTAGACATGGAGTACCGAGAGCAGGATTGACCTGAGCATGGCCCTGGAGGGCCCATCCTTCTTCTTCTTTGCCAGACTTGTCCTGTTAGCAGCAGCAGCTTCCATCACCATCGGCTTGGACTTGCATCAGAGAAGATTCTTACTCCATGAGGTAATTGGTCCAAGGTATCATGGTATGTGTCATGTTTGATCGTTATAACCTTCTTATATATGCATCTTGTTCCTTACATTTCTGATAACTGCTTGGATCTTACACTATTCCACTTGACCATTGTTGGGGGGATTAACGGGGTGCCCTAGCAAGCTTGCATTTATGGGTTTTGGTTAGCCACCAGGGGGGATTTGCAGAGCCATCGTTCGCTCCCACCATTCTATCACTTTACATCTTATCTCCCACACATCCATACCATTCCCATAGTCCGGCCATTAGGATGACCTTTGAGGGTTACACTTTGTCTTGTGGGAAGAAGGGGCTAAAGGCCCAGGGGATAAAAGCAGCTGGTAAAAGATAAAAGCCATAGGAAATAAAACCTAGAGATGCTTTGCCCAGGGATCCCCGAGAAGGCAATAAAAGGCCTCTCGATAAGAAACAAAAGGGACCCGAAGAAAATAACAAAAACAAGACCTAACCA
>ML829403.1:2998-18023 GCA_009831015.1 Picea engelmannii | reverse complement strand
CCTCTTTCATCAACAACATGTCTTACAAAATGGTATTTAATAGGAATATATTTTGTCTTACTGTGATAAGCTGGATTTTTAGCCAAATGAATTGCACTTTGACTATCACAGAACAATTTTAAGTTGTCATGCACTCTTCCAAACTCATCTAGTAAACCTTTCAACCAAATTGCTTCTTTGCAGGCATGTGAAACATCTACATATTCAACCTATGTAGTGGATAAAGTGACAATATTCTGAAGCTTTGACATCCAACTAATAGCTCCACCTGCAAGAGTAAAGACATATCCTGAAGTTCATCTCCTCTTGTCTAAGTCACCTGCAAAATCTGAATTGACATATCTGCACACTGAATCCCTACCACTGTTATAGATGATACAATAATTACGTGTTCCTTTCAAATACAGAAGCACCCATTTCACTGCTGCCCAATGCTCTTTTCCTAGATTTTCCATGTACCCACTGAAAACACCCACTGCATGTGAAATATCTGGTCTTGTACTAACAATCGCATACGTAAGACTCCCTATTGCATTAACATACGGTACACCAGACATATAATCATTTTCTTCATCAATACTAGGACATAAACTTGAAGAAAGCTTAAAATGAGAAGCAAAAGGGATTGGAATTGGTTTCACATTGTTCATACCTAATCTTATAAGTATTTGCTCCACATACTTCTGTTGTGATAACCATAGCTTACCATTTTTCCTGTCTTTCTGTATTTCCATGCCCAAGATTTGTTTTGCTGCTCCTAAATCCTTCATGTCAAACGTCCTAGCCATCTGAGACTTTAACTTGTTGATCTCTGTAGGCTCTAGCTTGCTACAAGCATATTTTTAACATACAACACCAAAATAATGAATATGCCACTATCCAACATTTTGAAATAAACACAATGATCATACTAACTCCTTGTATAATTCTGTCTCACCCATGAAGGAATCAAACTTCTTGTACCATTGCCTGGGAGACTGTCTCGGGCCATACAATGACTTCTTGAGTTTGCAAACAAATCTATTCATGTGATCCTGAACAAACCCTTCTGGTTGTTCCATGTATATTTCCCCATCTAAATCTCCATGTAAAAATGTTGTTTTAGCATCTAGTCACTCTAATTCCAGATTAAATAAAGCAATAAGTGCCAACACAACCCGAATTGAAACAAGTTTAACAACTGGTGAAAATATTTCATGGAAATCAATACCTTCTTTCTGTGAATAGCCTTTTTCCACCAGTGTGCTTTGTACTTCTCAACTTTATCATCAACACTTTGTTATAGTGTATAGTCCCACTTGCAACCTACAATTTTCTTGTCTTTTGGGAGTTCTACCAGGTCCCATGTTCCATTCCTTTCTAAGGCATCCATTTCCTCTTTCATTGCTTCTTTCCATTTTTCACTATCAGACACCTCCATTGCTTCCTGATAGCAAGTAGGATCCTCATTATTAGTATCCAAAGAAACAGATGAAACAAAATCATCATACCTTCTAGGAGGATTCCTGACCCTTGTAGATCTCCTTAGTGATGATTGTGGTATTTCCACATTTTCCTGATTATAATCTACATCCACATTTTCATATGCAGGAACATCTTCATGAACATCCTCATGACCTATTCATGAACTTTTTCATGAATCTCTTCATGTTCATCTTCCTCTACAAACGAACGAGTCTCAAACTGGATCTGTTGAGTTTGTGGTCCCTGCGCCTGTTTCATTTCAATATCTACATCTGATTTTATAAAAACTGAGTCATCAAATATTACATCCATGTTAATGGTGATTTTGTGGGAAGTAGGGTCCCACAATCTATATCTCTTAATTTCATCACCATACCCAACAAAAATAAGATTTTTAGATTTGGGATCTAATTTAGAACACCGATGCTTAGGTATAAGAGCATAGGCTTCACAATTGAAAATCTTAAGGTTCGAATAATCACAAGAGTGACCAATCCATACCTCTTATGGAATCTTACATTCAATTGTAGTTGATGGTGACCGATTAACCAAATAACAAGCTGTAGAAGCTGCTTCTGCCCACAACTACTGTTGCAACCTGGCATTACTAAGCATGCTCCTTGCTCTCTCTAGAAGAGTCATGTTCATGCGCTCATCAACACCATTTTGTTATGGAGTATAGGTAGTGGTTTTATGTCTCTCAATCCCCACTTCTTTGCAATAGTTTTTGAATTCCATAGATATGTACTCACCTCCATTATCAGTTCTTAAACATTTAATTGACTTACCAATGTTCTTTTCAACCAAAGCTCTAAACTGCTTAAAGACAATAAAAACATCAACTTTTCTTTTTAACAAATAGACCCACACCTTCCTAGAGAAATCATCTATAAACATAACAAAATATGATGATCCTCCATACGAGATTGTGGGGGATGGTCCCAAAACATCTCAGTGAATGTAATCAAGGACACATTTACCACTTGTTTTCTCGTTTTAAACTTATGCCTACTCTGTTTACCATAGATACAATGTTTACATAAATTTAAATTCAAAGACTTCAAACTTGGAAGTAACTTACAATCTACAAGTACCTTAAGTCATCTCTCACTCATATGACCCAAACGCTGATGCCATAAACAAGTGGAATCACTTGCACT
Organism: Picea engelmannii; assembly: GCA_009831015.1. Classification (NCBI taxonomy): domain Eukaryota; kingdom Viridiplantae; phylum Streptophyta; class Pinopsida; order Pinales; family Pinaceae; genus Picea; species Picea engelmannii. Next base: position 15,399 of record ML829403.1, on the reverse strand, counting down.
TTCATATATCGTTGTTGCTTGATCTCACTCAATTCCTCTTTCAAGCTAATAAAGGTTCTCGATCCTGTTTACCTTCATGACTTATAAGATGTCTTTGAACACTCTCATCACTCCACCTTGAATTATACATTTGTATCCAATAGAATCTAGGACTCCCAAAGATATCAGGTTCTTTCTAAGTTTAGGTACGTGCCTCACATATATCAATGTTCTTATAGAACCATCATACATTTTAATTTTGACGCTACCAATTCCAACAATCTTAAAGGAAATATCATTTCCCATAAAAACAACTCTATCATCTATAGGTTGATATGTGGAAAACCAATGTTTATGTAAACACATATGATTTGGTGCGCCAGAATCTAATAACTAATGTTGATCATGATGTGAAGCATTAGAAATAGATAGAACCTCATCAGTCATACCTGAACTGGACGCTAAACTCGTCTCTGTTGCATTTTCTTCCTTTACTTCTTTTGTAGAGTTATCTTTGGAGGCATGTTGTCGTTTTCAACAATCATTTTTTAGATGTGCGGATTTGCCATAGTACCAACACTTAAGTTTACTTTTCCTCCCTCTTGACTTAGATCTGGAAGAACCTCTTTGATTCTGCTCTTTATCTTTGGATCACCATCTGACCACCATTGCCTCAGAAGTTGAGGTTTCTTGACTAGACTTTCTCCTCATCTCCTCAGCGAATAAAGCTCCCACAACAATGTCATAATCAAGAACATTTGTTGAACTAAAGCTTATAGAGGTAACTAAATGATCCCAAGACTCCGACAACAAACACAATAATGTCACTTCCTTGTCTTCGTCTTCGAGTTTTACTTCCATACTAGCCAATTGAATTAGAAGAGTATTAAAGGTACTTAAATGGTCATCGACTTTTGTACCTTCTTTCATTCACAAACCATACAACTGCCTCTTCAAATAGATTCTATTGGTCAAGGACTTTGTCATGTAAAGTCCTTCCAATCTGGTCCACATACTTGTTGTTGTTTCCTCTCCTATTATATTAAACAAAAACATCATCTGCAAGGCACAAATGTATAGTACTCAGTGCTCTTGCATCCAAATCGTCCCATTCATCATTCGTCATGGATGTCGGTTTCTTTGATTTGTCTGCCAATGCTTTTTGCAAACCCTGTTACACAAGAAAATCCTTCATCTTGAGCTTCCACAACTCAAAGTTGGTTTTGCCGTTAAATTTCTCAACTTCGAATTTTGAACTTTGAACTTTAGCCATTTTCCCAAACCCTCTGCCAATTCACAGTCAAGCTCTCTGTCAATCTTATGTTCAGACATGAAAAAATCCCTTTCCCTCACACTCACAAGCCAAAAAATTTCCTTTCCCTGTTTTAAGAGGAGGGTACTTCTCTAGCGTTGTCTGGGGGGGGCACTAATGACATTGGCGCTCCTCTAGGGTTGCTTGGGGGGTGCCATTTTTAAGAATGGCGCTCTTGTAGTGTGGAAGGGGGGGCACCACTTTACTGGGACTCTCGTGTGCTTGCACTGGTTGTGTTGAAGGGGGAAATTTCCATATTTCTTAACTGTTGGAGCGTCGGTGCACCCCTAACACTACCTAGGGAGTGGTCGGTGCACTAAAGAGCACTAGATCAACGATCTCAGATGGCCAAAACATTCGAGCTCTTCAATACAAAAAATAGTGATTTTATCCAAATTTACTTAACAAGATTCCGAACAAAAAAACCCAAAAAATAAAATGTTTAACACACACCCTATTTAAATAACCCATATCACATCAAAAGCCAATGAATGGCTCACTTTCCAAAAGAAAAATCAAAATCTTAAAATTATTACACATCTCCCCTCTATACCTAAATTAGAGATATTCTACCCAATTATGTACAAATACAATAATACTATTTGAATGACCTATATCACATCAAAAGCCATACACAAGTTGTGAATGGCTCACTTTCCTGCGATTGACGCTGTTACTTTCTTGAAAACATACCCACGCAGGTAGGAGGAAGCCGTTCCGAATCCTAGGTTGCTGTACAATAATAATCTATTGTTCTTTTTTAAGCCAGGGTTAACTTTAACCGGAGGACTGAGTAAGGATACATAGCATTTAGTTTGAATTCTCAGGAACGTTGAAACGTACAGGCACGGGGCCCAAGCTTATGACACATATCGTTTGACATCTGGAGAGGCGCCCAGATAGCTGTTTCCAGTAGTGGACGGTATCGTGAGCGTGAATGGAAGGAGACATGACATTGGGGACAAGGGAGGAATGCAGCTGGAAGTTGCCAGACTACACGGTAAATAATAACGCATTCCAGCACGGTGCCCCTCTGTCAATCGCTTTCAACCTCTTGGTAACCGCGTCCTTACTTCCACAAATTTGCCCTACTTATATCTCGTCCCTCTGCTCCTTTCCTCATTGATCAGCTTCCTCTTTTCCTCCTCTTGTAGATCTTTTTCACAATTCTGCGCCCCTGTATTTGACGACACTGCAGCTTGTTAGTGATTGTTATAAGCGACTTTGAATCTGTTGGCTGTTTGATAGACAGTGAGCTACAAGGTACTTTATCAGCTTGCCTTAAAATGGCTGGTTATGTTTCATGGCCTCGACTGACTGCGATGCTGCAGATGGTGGTGTGTATGGCGATATTATGTTCATCTCCTGCTGCTGGACACTTGAGGAAACTTGCTGCTTTGGTGGAAGAGCCATCTGTTGTTTTGACTTACCACGATGGTCCTCTGCTCTCTACCAGCGGGGTAATCCCTGTCCATTTGATTTGGTACGGAAAATTCACCCCTGTTCAACGCACCATTGTGGGGGATTTTCTGCAATCTCTTGGGGCAAAGATGTTAGAGGGCACTAACGCAAAGCTGCCCTCCGCATCCACCTGGTGGAAGACCACCGAGAAGTACGAGGGCGCCGCCTCTAATAAGGCGGCCCCCTCCAACAAGGCGGCTCCCTCCAGTGTTATAATACTTGGAAAGCAGAAGGTGGACCAAGATTATTCCCTTGGCAATTCACTCAAGAGAAGTGACATTGCTGCTCTGGTTCAAGCTGCCGTCAAGTCGGGAGCTGTGCCTCTGCCGAAGAGTAATGCTGGAAATGCCAATGCTGTATATTTGGTGCTTACTTCCGAGGATGTTACCGTGGAGGGTTTTTGCATGAGTTCCTGTGGATTCCATGGCAGCCTAAATTTATTACCGCTTCAGCAATCAACAAAAAGCCGAATGATGGGGAAGGAGGAGAAGCATCAACAGCTTCTTCCTTACGCATGGGTTGGAAACTCTGCAAGTCAATGCCCTGGACAGTGCGCGTGGCCGTTTCATCAGCCCATCTACGGACCCCAGACTTCTCCTCTGGTAGCACCAAATGGCGACATGGGCATCGATGGGATGATTATCAACATCGCCACCGTTCTGGCAGGAGCAGCCACTAATCCATTCAACACCGGCTACTTCCAAGGGGATGCTGCCGCACCTCTAGAGGCCGTGTCCGCCTGCCCCGGAATATATGGAAAAGGGTCATATTCCGGGTTCCCTGGGGAGCTTCTAGTGGATAAAACAACGGGGGCAAGCTACAATGCGCATGGAGTTAATGGGCGGCAGTTTCTGCTGCCGGCTATGTGGGATCCGGCTACCAAATCTTGCCAGGCATTAGTATGATCATCTTTGTAGTGGCCCATGAACACACGGAGAAGGAGGGGAGTAAAACTAGATGTAGGCGCAGATGCTGCAGCATCTATTATATATGTATTCTTTTATTCTTTTAAAAGATTAAAATACATTCATTCATTCATTTGTTTTGTTTCAATCTTTTTATAAAACGAGCCATTTATATTTTTTTGCCATAATTTGATCAGCATTGATTTATTTGAACCCCCGATTTTATAAGCGTATAATTTAAATAGATGCCTTAACATTATAATATTAATAAATTAAATAAAAATAACTGAAAATCCATTTAAAAAATATATCTAAGTACTCTTCGTGAAAAAATATCATTATTCTTACAAATTGGTCAATATAATATTTTATTTAATATATATCTATCATTATTCTTACAAATTGGTCAATATAATATTTTATTTAAAATATCTCCAACTACTCCTAGTGGTTGGCTTAATATAATATTTTATTTAAAATATCTCTAACTACTCCTAGTGGTTGGCTTGATATTGGCTGCACATTAAAGACAAAGTAACATGTGATACCTTATCAATCATTAAGGTAAAATCATGAGTATCTCTCCATCTTGGATTAGATAATCTAGTTATGGGTGCTGAGAGTGGGTATGGGCTTATCTACTATACTGAGAGTGGGTATGGGCTTATCTACTATACCTCCAGCGCCATGATCATCATTTATCTTTATACATGATGAAAGACGCATATATGGAAATGAGTGTTCACCTTGGTACCTTTAGATTTTATGATTCTTGAATATTGTTCCAGATAAATATCGGAGAGTGAGTTGTTGTTATTGGTGGATTGAATGTTCTATGTTGATTGGGTTATGGAATCTTTGCTGGAAGAAATGGAGTTTTAATGATACAAAACAATGTTGTAAAAATATGACGTGTTACAATGTTATTTGTATTAAGCATAGTCTAAACTAAACATTCTACTCTATCAATCAAACATGTTATTTGGAGAAACATGTTACTCTATCAATCAATTATCTCTCTATACGACTCCTTTGAGCCTACCTATTTATCAAACATGTTATTTGGAGAAACATGTTATTTGGAGAAACATGTTCTCTATATAATTCTATTAGTATCTCTCACTTAATCTAAGTGGAATGTATTCTGAATTATTCTTTTGAGCCTACCTATTTGAGTGAATGAAGAAGCACTCATCATTTATCTCAACTAATCTGTTCATGATCAAGTTACAATTTAAGATTTTTGACTATATTATTTTAATTGTTGGTATTTCGTTCATTTCATCAATATGTTTCCAGGTATTCTTAATTGTGATAATTTGTGAGATAAGGGTATTTTGATTTTTTGGGGGATTTTTTTTTTTTCGATTTTGCTTGAAATTTGATGAAGAATGGTTAGATCTTCATATTTGAGTGGCTAAGTTTGTATAATTGGAGTGTTTTGAGAGTTTTCATCAAACTAAATTCATTTATACATTCATAAATACATTAAACAATAAAATTCCAACCAAACAAACTAATTCCGATAAAAAAACACTATAAATTCATTTATACATTCATAAATACAATTTAAACTACAAAATTCCAACCAAACAAACAAATTTTCAAATAAAAAAAACACTAAGAATAAAAACTTATAACCAAAAACAATTTGTAATATGAAGATTTTCATAACCAAATAAACTAATTCCCCCCAAAAAAAACACCAAAAATAAAAACTTTTATCCAAAAGCAATTTGTATTATGAAGATTTTCATAAAATTAATGAATACTCACTAACTTTGAGATAAAAAAAACACAGAAAAAGAAAAACTTTTAGCCAAACACAATTTGTATTATGAAGATTTTCATAAAATTAATGAATACTCACTAACTTTGAGAACATTCAAAATATTTTTGTTAATTCCTTGGTTTTATTCTATTAATAATTAATATCCACATGTTTCTCGAGGCAATTTCAAAAAATGAATTTCGTTGTATATTCTCAACGTTGCAATATTATGTATCAACACGACATTCTTATGTTGAATAATATGGCTTGCCCATAAAACATAAATGTGATATGGTATATGGAGACATAGAATGTAACGTTTCGTATACAATTGAAGGATGTGAGGTATTCTTTTAACCATTTAATTCACACTAATTTTTACTTTGTTATTATATCTCATTGCTTTGATATTAACTATTTACCACAAAACATACTTGTGATATGGGGTATGGAGACATAGAATGTAACGTTCTAAATACTCTATATACACCCGAAAGATGTGAGTTATTATTTTAACCATTTAATTCATACTAATTTTTACTTTGTTATTGTATCTTATTGCTTTGTTATTAACTATTTACTATAAGTATGTATGATAATATTTATTTGTTTGGAATTGTCCACTTACTAAATTTACTAAATGTAGAAGAGGGACATTCCACCCTACTACATACTTCTTGTTGCATCAGTGTTTTCTTGAGCTAGGTCTATGAATCTACAAGGGCAAACTCTTGCTATGGATATTTTTAAGTCTCTTCTCATAGTCCATAATGGCAAATTCTTTCTATGAATGACTCTAATTCTCTCCTCACAACCCAACCCTAGGTTATAATGTTTTCTCTATTACTCCTCCCACCTTCACCCCCATATACCCCTATATGAGGGTGGGGTGAGGGGAGTAGAGTAATAAAGATTCAATATTACTCACCTCACCCCCACCCGCATAAATCTCTATTACTCCCTCCACCTCCACCCACATAAATCTCTATTACTCCCCCCACCTCCACCCTCATATATGGGTATATGAGGGTGGGGGAGGTAATAAAAAAATAAAAATTACAATGTTTTATCTATTACTCTTCTCACCCTCACCCTCATATATACCATTTTTTCTCTATTACTCTGCCTACCCCCACCCTCATATATGGGAAAACTTACAATGTTTTATCTATTACTCTTCTCACCCTCACCCTCATATATACCATTTTTTCTCTATTACTCTGCCTACCCCCACCCTCATATATGGGTATATGAGGGTGGGGGTAGGTAGAGTAATAGAGAAAAAATGATATATATGAGGGTGGGGTTCGGGAGGGTATTAGAGAAAACATTGTAATTTTTTCTCTATTACTCACTCCACCTGCACCCTCATATACCCATATATGAGGGTGCGGGTGGAGGGAGTAATAGAGAAAAAATTACAATGTTTCTCTGTTACTCCCCCCAGCCCCACCCTCGCAAGTGGAGGGAGTAATAGAGAAATTGTTTTCTATTACTCCCCTCACCCCACCCCCATATATACCATTTTTTTCTCTCTTACTCCCCTACCCCCAACCTCATATACCCATATATGAGGGTGAGGGTGAGGGAGTAACAGAGAAAAAAACGGTATATATGAGGGTGGGGGTGAGCAGAATAATAGAAAACATTGTAATTTTTTCTCTATTACTCCTTTCACCCGCACCCTCATATATCGGTATATGAGGGTGGGGGTGGAAGGAGTAATAGAGAAAAAATTACAATGTTTTCTTTATTACTCTCCCCAACCCCACCCTCATAGACCCATATATGAGGGTGGGCGTGGGTGTGGGAGGAGTAATAGAGAGTGGGGGTGGGGCGAGTAATAAAGGGTGAGGGGGAGGGCTAATAGAGAACAAATTGCAATTTTTTCTCTATTGCCCCCCCCTCCCGCACCCCCACCCTCATGTAGAGGGTGAGGGTGGGGGTGGGGATGGGGGGAGTAACAGAGAAAAAATTAGAAAAAAATTACAATTTTTTCTCTATTACACCCCCCCACCCGCACCCTCTTGAGGGTGGGGAGAAAAAAATGCATTTTTTTTCTCTATTACTGCTCCCACCCGCACCCCTCATAAGGGTGAGGGTGGGGGGAGTAATATAGAAAAAATTGCATGGGAGGAGTAATAGAGTGAGGTGGGGGGATTAATAGAGAAAAAAATAGAAAAAATTACACATTTTTCTCTATTACTCCTCCGCACCCCCACCCTCATGTAGAGGGTGAGGGTGGAGGGGAGTAATAGAGAATAAAATTGCGTGGAGGGAAGAAAAAATTATTATTATTACTCCCCCCCACCCACACCCTCATGAGGGTTGGGGTGGGGCAAGTAATAAAGAATAAAATGGTGCAGGTGGGGGGAGTAATAATAATAATTTTCTCTATTACTCCCCCCACCCGCACCCTCATGAGGGTGGGGGTGTGAGGAGTAATAGAGAAAAAATTGGTGGAGATGGGAGGAGTAATATTTTGTTCTCTATTACTACCCACACCCCCACCCTCATGCAATTTTTTCTCTATTACCCGAGAGTGGGGGTGGGGGGAGTAATAGAGAAAAAAATAGAAAAAATTATACATTTTTCTCTATTACCCCTCTGCACTCCCACCCTCATGTAGAAGGTGGGGTTGGAGGGGAGTAATAGAGAAAAAATTGGTGGGGGTGGGGGGAGTAATAATTTTTTCTCTATTACTCCCCCCACCCCCACCAATTTTTTCTCTATTACTCCCCCTACCCACACCCTCATGGGAGTGGGGGGAGTAATAGAGAAAAAAATTGTGGGGGTCGGGGGAGTAATAATTTTTTCTCTATTACTTCCCACACCCCCACTCTCATGAGGGTGGGGTGAGGGGAGTAATAGAGAAAAAATTGCATGAGTGGGGGCGGGGCGAGTAATAGAGAAACCATAATGATGTTTTCTCTATTACTCCCAACATAATTGAAGAACGTGCTTGAACATCAACTCCATTCAACTCATCCATAATGTTTAAATAATTTCAAATAATATTAATAATGAATTAACACTCAAAATAGAAGCCCTTCACTCCTTTGGATTATGTATGTTTTTTTTTTAATTATATAACTTTTGACATGCATTTTCTATACACATATCTTGGATTATGTGTATTTGGAGGCCAATGGATAGATCCAAATTATGCATTATTGAATAATTATGTGTAAATATATTATGATTGAAAAGGAAATGACAAATGAATAAATACTTTATATCATATTATAATACAATTATTCATTTTATCAATACCTTTATAGAATTATATCAATGTTAATCAATTAAGTATTTGCTCAATCTATTTGTCTTTTAACTTATGTTATTCTTATTAATCATATTTAAATTCCCATATGTAACTTAACAAAAGATATACTAATGATCCTCAATATACCAAGACAACATAGGAACATTGTTAGGTTGCAAAGTGTAAAAATATCAACACATTGTTAGGTCGCAAAGTGTGTAAAATTACTAATATATTGTTTGGTCGCAAAGTGTGTAAACTTTTTTTTTTAACTCGTAAAATTATATTAATATAATGTTTACATCTTCAAAAAAAAATAAGAAACAATACAATTATGCACTGATCCTTCTCCACGATAAACCTCCAAAAAAAAACTTTCAGGACTATCTCTATCATCTAATTTTTTGACCGATCGAAAGAGTTCAATACAAAAACTGCTCGAAGATCATACCATATTCGAGGAACAACAAATAAAAAACATTCACTCAGTCTAAAAACCAATAATTAGAACAGATTTAAATGTAAAGATGGGCCCTCACTTACTCCGTTCCAAGTGTACTAGATCAGTTTCCCTTTCGGCGAAGTAAAGAATCTCTTAAAGAGCAAATCAGCGTCCGTATTAGATTCTCTATAAATATGCTGAAAGTTAATACATTGGAATGCTGCCATCTTCGATATTGATGGCTTGAAGGTTCCTTTTGTGTTTAGCCAATCAATGATCACTTTAGAATTCCCCAAAACTTGTAATTTTTTTATATCCAAAAGTCTTGCTATCGTGAGTGTTGTTGCCCAAGCACTCATTAATTCTGCTTTTGTGTTTAACCCTGCACCGCAATTTATAAACCACCTGTAATCAGATGCCTCATTGCATTTTAGTGTGCCTCCTGCACAACAACTGGTCCCTCCTGCTTCTGTTGCTCCAAAAAAAAAAAGGCCATTGTTATCAATGCAATGTTATCAATGCAATCAATGAATGATAGGAATAATGAAGTCGGATTAATGACTTCTAATTAAAGTTTGAGTATCAAAATTAGCATGAGTATACAGTGGTAGCTATGATGAACAACTATTATTATTTAGCATGAGTATACATTGGTAGCTATGATGAACAATTATTATTATTGGTATTGTTGGCATCGAGATGATAAATTTTGTTGTTTGAAAAGTACAATGATTTATGGATAAACATTTTTTCGAATTTTGTAACAAGAAACAAGTATGGTTAAGTTTATTTTAAGAGAAGATAAACAGATAAGTTTGGAATGGACAACTTTAAATATTAGTTTTTTAATTTTTTTGGATAATATTATTGAAATTTGGTGATTTAGTTGATGATGAAATTGTAATTTTTTATTATTTGAATTGTAGTTTTAAATACATAAATAAATATAACATTCTAAAAAACTTATAATTCATTTAAATTATACAATCTTAACAACTATATTTACAATTCCATCAATTTTTAAAATTTTTTAGCAGGCAATTATAAAAATTTCTAAAAATTTAATGCATAATATTTAAACTACTACATTTTCATTTGTGTAAAAAGATTTTTAAAAATCTAACATTTAGACTATTTGCATTTGTGGGACATCTCGAGATGAATGCAAACTCCCAAAAATGCTTATTATTGGCTGTGTACAACTTAGACTACCATGCAATGAAGGGCTCTCGGAGAAGTCACGAGAATTCCATTTAAGAAATGAATGACGACGTGGAGTTAATGGACGTGAGTGAATGTGAATGCTTGACAGCTTGCATTCATGCACTTGCCAGGCCATTGGAAATAACAACTCCATGGGCCAGCTCATGATGTTCTCGGCAATTGGGAGCGATACTACTTTCTTAATGTTTATAGCGACGTGATATTTAATATTTTATTAATGCACGCATTTACGTAGAGAGGAACCTATTGCGAATCCTAGGCGGTGAATGAGCTGTATGTCAATTATATAATTGTTATTATTATTATTTCGGGCCCAGTGAACTTCAATAGGAGGATTAACTACTTTTTAATAGGTGACTCAGTATTCAGCGTAGCACGCGACCGTTCCCAGGACACGTGTCATCAGCATGTGGAGAGGTGCCAAGATAGCTGTCTCCAGTAATGGAGGATGTCGTGATTGTGAACGGGATGGGAACTTGAGAAGGAAGGCATCTGGAAATTGCCAGACTACAAAGGTAAATAATAATGCATGCCAGCGCGGCGCTCCTCTGTCAATCGCTTTCACCTCTTGATAACCGCGTCTCACTTGCCCTACTTATATTTCATTCATCTTCTCAATTTCTCAGTGCGCAGCTTCCTCCTGTTCCTAATTTCTTCTTTATGTGTTTGCTTGCCTTCGAGTGTGGTGCAACGAATTTCTGACGCTCAGTTTGTTTTGGTTGATTGTCAAGGGTGTTTGCATCCGCTGGCTATCTGATAGATAGTGAGTGTTACAAGGTATTTCGTTAGTTTGCCTTAAAATGGCTTGTTCTTGTTCTGTTTCGTGGCTGAGAATTCTGGCCAGGCTCCAAATGGCGGTTTGTGTGGCTATGTTATTTGCATCTTCTGCTGCTTCTGCTGGACAGTCGAGGAAACTTGCTGCTTTGGTGGAAGACCCATCTGTTGTTTTGACTTACCATGATGGTCCTCTTCTCTCTACTAGTGGGATAATCCCTGTCCATTTGATCTGGTATGGCCAATTCACCCCTGTTCAACGCTCCATTGTGGGGGACTTTCTACAGTCTCTTGGGGCAAAGAAGTTAGAGGGGAAAACAATGGAATCTTCCACTTCCACCTGGTGGAAGACAATCGAGAAGTACGAGGGCGCCGGTAAAAACAATGCGGCTCCCTCCAGTGTTATAATGCTTGGAAAGCAGAAGGTAGACCAAGATTATTCCCTTGGCAAGTCACTGAAGAGGACTGACATTGCTGCTCTGGTTCAAGCTGCCGTCAAATCGGGAGTTCTGCCTTCGCCTCTGCCGGAAATCAATGCTGAAAATGCCAATGCTGTGTACCTGGTGCTTACATCTGAGGATGTTACAGTGGAAGGGTTCTGCATGAATTCCTGTGGATTCCATGCCAGTCTCAATCTATTATCGAACCATAAATCAACTGGAAGCCGAATGATGGGGAAGAAGGAGAAGCATCAACAGCTTCTTCCATACGCGTGGGTTGGGAACTCTGCAAGTCAGTGCCCTGGACAGTGCGCGTGGCCCTTCCATCAGCCAATCTACGGACCCCAGACTCCTCCTCTGGTGGCGCCAAACGGCGATGTGGGCATCGATGGGATGATCATCAACATTGCCACTGTTCTGGCAGGAGCAGCCACGAATCCATTCAACACCGGCTACTTCCAAGGGGATGCTGCCGCACCTTTAGAGGCCGTGTCTGCCTGCCCGGGAATATACGGAAAGGGGTCATATTCGGGGTTCCCTGGGGAGCTTCAGGTAGATAAAACGACGGGTGCAAGCTACAATGCCCATGGAGTTAATGGGAGGGAGTTTTTGCTGCCAGCTATGTGGGATCCGGCTACCAGGTCATGCAAGACATTAATATAAACATTTTGTAATTGTCGGGAGTCCTAAACTGGCCGAGGGAAGGCCGGGGAACAGGTAATTTTGGACGCAGAAGATGCGGCATCTATTATGCTGCTAGATGTTTATCGATATATATTTTTTATTCTTTATGGAGATTAATACACATTATTTTGCCTCAAATGTCTT